>BJCM01084758.1:0-31150 GCA_018326385.1 Flaveria bidentis
CAATTGTTGTAATCTATTTCAAACAACATTATACTTTTGTAACTTGTTCCCGGGTCGTGGGAATTGCATGCAATGTTATCATCTATGTTTATGTGAATCATGTATTATGTTTATGCTTATGGCTATGTTGTCGTGAATACTGACTAAACACGACACAAGTCCCCTTGTTGTCGGGTGTCATCATGACACGCTTGTCATCATTATTATTATGTTGCATTTCTATCGCTTACCATGTGTTATGACGATTCCCATCTCGTTACATCCCCGTGTTTCCGCTCTTAGCGGGGGTGTGACAGTTTGTTAGGGGCAATGTTGATACGACCTAATCGGACCGGCCAGTCCGACAGGTTTGACCGGGGATTGGTCAGGTGACCGGTCCGGTTCGGTATGTTTCGATTCTGTCTGGTCGAACCGGATTTTGTTTTTTTTAATAGGTAAAAATGAGGTGTTGAACCATAAATTAATGTGTTGAATATGTAAATATAGTTTAGTTTTATATATAACTATAAAATACATATATAAATTACTTATATTTAACTACATATATAGCTATATATAATATACTATATATATAATTATGATGTCATCCGGTTCTTAAATCCGGTCCGACAACCAAACCAGTATGGCGTTCGGTTCGACGTCCGATCTAGTTTTGATAACATTAGTTAGGGGTATAACCAACTATATATCTGGATGCTTTTCTTACGGTCTGTAAGAGTCTTTACGAGTCGTATAGGTCTACACCCCCATCGAATCAGTCATTCAATCATTTAACGGATCGTGACGCTCTTCACTGACAGTATTTTAGCGGGCCTGAAGATCGTTACGGGCCGTTAAAGTTTATATATGGCCTGTTAAGTCTCTCACGACCCGTTACCTTAGTCGAGTACTTTTATTATTTTATGACACGATGTAATATTACTCTATTATTTTTTTGTATATATACGGCCCGTTAAGTCTCTCACTTTTATTTTTTTGTATTTATTATATCATTTGAAACGATATAATATTCCTCGATAATTATTTGACTCGACGTAATATTTTTGGTAAATACTTATAAATCGTTACATATTTAATCATTTCATATCGATAAATTCAATATTTGTATAAATTTTAAGTAATATATTTTATTTACGATGTCAATCTGGTATAACAATTATTTATTCGGTTATGGTTCTAACTATTACCCCGTCAAGGGTTATAGTTATTACGGTGACGAGGGTTGTAACTATTTTGAACATGACGACGATAATGTTGGAAATTTTGGTGGTGATTACGGCGTGATGACGACAACGGGGCGGAGATAACGAAGGTGATAGTAGCGGAGATAACAAGGGTGATGGTTCTAAAAGAAAATTGTTATACGACACGAATCAGGTTATTACTTAATTGTTATAAACTTTTGTTATATGATAATAACTAAATACATTATTTATAATTATTATGTTTTTTCATCACGTGAAGAATTTAGTTAAATGACCAAGTAATAAAAGTCGTGAAAATAAATATATTATTATCACAAAATGATCAAATAAAAACATAAGTGAGTTGTTAGTAAAAAAATATGTTTAATAATAAAAAGAAATGCAAAACTTAATATGGGGAGGCTTACAATTGAGTCATATCTTATCTTAGTTTTCTTTATTAGAGATATATAGATAGGCTAGAAACTTATTCACTAAACAAGTTATAGTTAATAATAAACATGAATAATTACAATATGATATTTTAAAATGAGATACAATTAAAATTATATATAATAGTTCAAGAAAATAAAGCAATTATACTATTTTTTTAACTCTCTTATCTAAATAAATTTATTTTTAAACATCCATTTTAAGATTTTTTAAAAATTATTCTTTACAAAAATCTTATTTATTAAAAACTTTGGTTTGTAATTATTCTGATTATTTTAGTAAAATTGTTTTAGAATATTTCACCTTTTTATATATTTTTCTTAAAAAAGAATGATTTAAAATATTTTATTAAAAAGGTTTAGTTTTTTAGAAAATATCATATTATATAATTTTTATTATTTTTATTTTAATAAAAAAGACGTGATTTTTAGTTTCTTTAATAAAGTCTATTTATAAAAAGACAGCTTAGTTTTAAAAATTTTAGATAAGAGAAAGTAATAGAGCAAGATAAAAATTAATTTTTAATAAACGAGAGCAATTAGTTTGAGTGTTTAAATTAGGGGTGTTCATTTTCGGATATCTGAAATTCGAATATGCGAATTTTGGATATCCGAAATTTCGGATTTGGATTCGGATATCCGAATTTCAAAAAAAAATTGTATTATTTAATAAATTTTATAAAAAACATCTGAAATATTTAATTAATATTTAATATTTTTAAATTTTTATAAAAATATTTTGGATATTTTGGATATCCGTATCCGAAAATTCTCAAAATCACTATCCGAATCCGTATCCGAATTTTCGGATATCCGATTTTCGGATTTTCGGATTCGGTTTCGGATTCGGATATTTTTTAAAACCCCTAGTTTAAAGTACTATAATACTATTTTGAAATAAAAATAATATGAGTATGTCTAGAAAAAAGGACACGTGACAAAAATATAGGTTAATAGAATGACAAATGACAGAAAAAAACTTATTTTGTTAAATACTTTAGATTTAGAAAAGTAAGTATAAATGTTTATGTCGTTATCCATAAAAAGAATTGAATTCTTTAAATCTTACTTACAAGTGGGTATATGAGGTATTAACATTTCAAAATTCTTAATTTTCTGTAAAAAATAATAATTGTAATAAATTACAAATAGCTAATAAATTTGGAAGATAAAACTTCATAGTTTAATATAAAAGTAAACTTTTTTAGAAGATGCTACCATTAAAGTTTTTAACTATTTTTTTAATTTTTAATTGGATCACTTGCGGGTT
This sequence comes from Flaveria bidentis, assembly GCA_018326385.1. Lineage (NCBI taxonomy): Eukaryota > Viridiplantae > Streptophyta > Magnoliopsida > Asterales > Asteraceae > Flaveria > Flaveria bidentis. Next base: position 2,907 of record BJCM01084758.1, read on the forward strand.
ATTAGTTCACTCGATCATATCCATTACTCGAGTACGAAATTTGAGACACTAGCCTGGCACATCCCTGAATGAAAGCTCGTACACAATTCTGTTCCCATTAGTTTTTGTCACATGTGAGGCTTGAACCCGAAACCTATACTAATTTAATAAAATTTTGTAATATCTCACCTCAATTACTTGAACTAAGAATCATTGGTCAACTTTCAGTTAGTTAATGAGTAATATCATTTACAACAATTTCAAATAAATATCAGTTGTTATCGTAAAAGTTTATGAATACATGAGTAATTCATATAGTGCATCTATTTTTAACAATTTTATTGATGAACGTAATCTCATGGAATTTAGTACTGGGGGATCCAAATTTACTTGTTCTAATAAACAGTTTTTGTTAGACAATAAGGCAGAGCTCTTCGGATTAAGCGAGGAAGAAAGCAAAGAAAGATTAGAGGTGGAAAAGTCTCTTTTAGATAAAGAAAATGAGAAACTGAAGGATCACAAACAAAAATCTCGTATCAAATGGGCTCTTTGAAGGTGATGAGAATTCATCTTTTTTCCATGGATACAATAGAATTAATGGCATATTTATTAATGGAATTTGGCCATCATAACCTAGAGAAATCAAAAACGAGGCCCATTGGTTTTTTAGTGATAGAGTCAAAGAAAAGATGCCTTCACGACCAATATTGGATTGCTCCGACATCCCGGGATTATCTCCTATAGAAGCAGATTTAATCACTCAGCCTTTACATTTGAGGAAATAAAGCTTGCTATGTGGGATTGCAGTCGGGATAAGGCTCTAGGACCTAACGACTTTAATTTTGCTTTCATCCAACACTTTTGGGAGTATCTTAAACAATACTTTTTGACATTCTTGAAGTTTTCTTCACTAATGAAATAATAATAAGCGAGCAATGCTCTTCATCCTTCATAAACTTAATCCCCAAGTGCCATGATTTGTCTTCTTATGATTTGGCTTCCGTATTGATAAATGGATCCCTTTCCAAAGAGTTCGCATGCATGAGAGGAGTTAGGCAAGGCGACCCACCATCTCCCTTTATTTTTCTTATTGGAATGGAGGGATTACACTGGATGTTTAACAAAGCATGCTTGGCATCTTCAAAGGTATCAAGCTCTCAAATAATGCCCCTCTCATTTCACATTTTTTGTTTGCAGGTGATGTAATAGTACTTGGGGATGTTGGTTTAATTGGTTTTGTTCGTTATGTTTTTATTTGAAGTTGTATGAAATAAGCTATAGCCTCATGAGTCACGTGAAGTGCATGAAGACTAAAGCATTTTTTATTTATTTGTTGTTTTATTTAATAGTTTATTTGTTGAGAATTGGTAGTCTACTTTGACCGGATTTCATGGAAGTGCACGTTAGTGAAAGTAATGGGTCACTAGGATTGTACCGGTTCTTTAGGTAGACTTTGTAAGTGGTTTCTATTCCTACTTTCATGTTCCATATTGCTTTATGTAAGGCTATATATAGCCACCTAATCTATTGAATAATAAAGTATCTCTTATCATCTTCTTCTTTCACATACTGTAACTATCTCCAAGTTTCCAATTTAGATAGCCTCCCAGTATATTATTTTTCACTTTTTAAATCCCCGATCAAAGTTATTAATAAACTCGAAGACATACGAAGGAAGTTTTTCTGGGGAGGAGATGAAGGTAACTTTAAAATCCTTTGGGTTAAATGGGAAAAAGTGCGTGATTAAAGGGATAATGGTGGGCTAGGCATTGGTTTCCTTAAAGACATGAACATTAGTCTTTTGTCCAAGTGGTGGTGGCGTTTTAAATCTGAAAGTTCTCCTTTGTGGAAGATGGTTATTTTAAGCATTCATGCATCTAGATCTCAACTTTTATTCAAGGTAGAATCATAATGGTTGGAACTTGGATCAATATCAAAAAATTAATCCTTATTTAACTCAAAACAACATCATTCTAGACCAACTCATCACTCGTTTTAATGGGCATTGGACTTAGAGTGGAGATAGCTCGGGCATGTTTTCTGTTCGATCGGTTCATGATCTTATCACCAAAAACCCAAGGCTGCCACCTTCTTTTATCTTTGAATAGTGTTCTTGGGTTCCTTCTAAAACAAATATTCTTGCATGGAAATCAGAATTAGACAAGATTCCAATAAGAGTTGTGCTATCCAGAAGAATGTTAGAATGGACTCAGATTTGTGTCCGCTCAATTCCCAACTTCCCAAAACAACTGAGCACCTATTCATTTCTTGCTATTACACCACGATGGTATGGGTGTTCATTTCGACATGGTGCGAACTCCCACCGATATATGTTTTCTCCATCAGGGACCTTTTGGAAGCTCACAAAGTTACAACCATATTTAGAAAAGATGTTGTATACACGGTGATCCTCGCTTCATTATGGTGTATTTGGAAAATGAGAAACGAGGTGGAGTTCTGAAATTCAGCTCCATAGTTGGAAAGACTTATTGAGGATTTGAAAGCAAATGGGTTTCTTTGGATTAAACGACAGACTAAGCTTGTTGAATTAGATTGGGATAGATGGATGAATTTTAGATTCCAATGTTCATTTAACAATTTAAAAGTTGATATCTAATAATGGTTTATTTTGATGCTTTGTACCTTCTTCCTTCTAGCTACTTGCTAGAAAGGTTTTCAATGGAGTTTTTGATTTTTTCAAAACAAAAACATGATGAAAGTATAAGACCAATCAATATATAAAAACAATAAATATAGCATTAATAAAAATAGTGGTCAACTAAACGTCTTTCTCAATATTTTTGAACTAAATAACTAACTGCGAGGCGCCATCTAACTAAAATAACACCCTTATTTGCAGGTTATTTCTTCATTTGATCAAGAGTCGTCTTCAATGTCTAATCTTAATTGATTTGATCCAAATTATACATATAAAACACATCAACAGCACATCAATTATTCAAGAAACTCTTACAGAAAATGATTATTTGATACTTAAATCGTTCATATTATGTTTTAGGCTTGAAAAAGACCAAGATGAACAAAAGAAGCTTAAATAAAGAGAAAATGAAGAAAACTAAGCTTTGGAACTCAAGCATGGGGTCGTGCTTCATGAGGCACGCCCGCATGCCCAGCCTGAAACACACCATGTGCTTAAATCAACACACCCCCGTGTTTGTTGGTTCAACAGGACAAAAAGTACGGTTCCCCAACCCGAGGCACAACACCACAAACACGGGGTCGTGCTTGACAAGATCTTAGTGTACGAGTCGCCCAACTTTTACATACATTGTACTAGCACGGGGCCATGTCTTTTAGGCACGGGGTCGTGCCTAAACACTCTAGAAAGCCTATAAATAGGATTTCATTTGTAACTTCAAGATGAGCTTTTGGGAGGTAAAGTGCTGGTGTTTCCTCTCGGGAACCCATCCTTTGGAGGTCCTTAGAAAATTTTGGAGGTTCATTCAACACTTAGAATAAGCTTGGGATTGTTTGACATCATCCTTAGTGGATCACCGGTTTGATTGTTCTAATTTACCGATGATTTCATTACTATCCTTTATCTTTGTTGTTATGTTTAAGCTCATTATGAGCTAAACTTCATGTGTTATCCTAATTTAATGAAACTTATATAATTTGTGATGAACTAATTGTGTGATTTATATTATGTTAATGTTATGGTGGTCTTGGGAAAACTTTTGATGGGCAGCATCAACATTTGAACGGGAAGTTATAACTTTATGATTTGTAATTGTGATTGTCATACACGGCTGAAAAACGTATGATCAACTTTTATTCGTGAAACCGGTCTTCATAATCAATCCATGGCTAATGAACTAGAAATGGTTATTAGAAATCATATCACCTTAACTTTCTAATAATTTGCGGGTTCCCTTTTATTAGTCTAAGAAATCTACAGTGATTGTTATGGTTTTCTAAAACTAATGTTATATTAGAAAAGAACCTGATCAACACTCTTTCTAACATTAAGTTATGTTTTCAAAAATCGTATGTCAAAAGTTACAAAAGATTTATGATGTTCTTCAAATTATACATATAAAACACATCAATTGCACATCAATTATTCTATAAACTCTTACTGAAAATGATAATTTGATACTTAAATCATTCATATTGTGTTTTCAGGCTTGGAAAAGACCATGATGAACAAAAAGAGCTTAAATAAAAAGAAAATAAAGAAAACCATGTTTTGGAATTCAAGCATGGGGCCATGCTTCATGAGGCACGCCCTCATGCCCAGCCTGAAACATACCTCGTGCTTAAATCAACACACCCTTGTGTTTGTTGGTCCGACAGGAGAAAAAGTAATGTTCCCCGACCCGAGGCACGGGGGCGTGCCCTAGGAAGCATGGGGTCATGCCCCACCACAAACACAAGGTCGTTCCCCATTGAACACGGGGCCATGCCCGACAAGATCTGAGCGTACGATCCAACCAACTTTTACGTACATTGTACTAGCACGGGGCCGTGCTTAAACACTCCAGAAAGCCTATAAATAGGACTTCATTTGCAACTTGAAGATGAGCTTTTGGGAGATGAAGTGTTGGTGTTCCCTCTCGGGAACCCAACCTTTGAAGGTCCTTAAAAGGTTGGGGAGGTTCATTCAACACTTAGAAGAAGCTTGGGATCATTTAACATCATCCATAATGGATCGCCGGTTTGATTGTTCTAATTTACCAATGATTTCATTACTATCTTTCATCTTTGTTGTTATGTTCAAGCTCCTTATGAGCTAAACTTCATGTGTTATCCTAATTTAATAAAACTTATATAATTTGTGATGAACTAATGGTGCGATTTATATTATGTTAATGTTATGGTCGTCTTGGGAAAACTTTTGATGGGTAGCATCTACATTTGAACGAAAAGTTATAACTTTATGATTTGTGATTGTGATTGTCATACATGGTTGAAAAACGTATGATCAACTTTCATTCGCGAAACCGGTCTTCATAATAAATCCATGGCTAATGAACTAGAAATGGTATTAGAAATCATATCACCTTAACTTTATGATCATTTGCGGGTTCCTTTTTATTAGTCTGAGAAATCTATAGTAATTGTTATGATTTTCTAAAATTAATGGTATGTTAGGAAGAAACCTGATCAACTCTCTTTTTAACATTAAGTTATGTTTTCAGAAATAGTATGTTAGAAAGGTTACAAAAGATTTACCTACATTACTAGGGCTTTTATCTAAGCAGTAAACTCAGTCTTACGTGATCCTAGTCACTACGGAGCGGACAGACGAAAAATCACGTCAGCTCATCTTTATAAACATTAACATAATTACATTAATCAATAACTTTAATCACACCATCAATTCATCACAATTACATTAGTGTAATCTAAATTAGAATAACAGTCTTACTTCACTTAAAGAATTACCAAAAGTCTCAATATATCTTTATCTATCCTTATCAATATTTATTTATCATTATTATGTTTAACTTTTCATTTTCTAAAACATAAAACTAATAGTCAATTATGAGGGTAGTTGAGAAGGCTTAGTGTGTTCACAGATTGATACTCGGTTCTTACCAACACTATATTACCTCACGACAGGTACACTTGCTTTTTGTGTGTGTGGTTTAATATTAGTAATAACCAATTATAACTTAATATGTGCAAAGAATCTTTATCAAAATATATATACCATCTGCACCCATCAATTTACCTACATTACTTGGGCTTTGATCTAAGTAGTAAAACTCAACCAGACATGATCCTAGTCACTACGGAGCGCATAGATGATAAATCGCACCAGCTCACCTTTATAAACATTAATATAATTATATTAATCAATATCTTTAATAACACCACCAATTCATCACAGTTACATAAGTGTAATCTAAATTAGGATAACAACCTTACTTCACTGAAAGAATCACTAAAAGTCTCAATCTATCTTTATTAATCTTTATTTATCATTATTATATTTAACCTGTTAGTTTCTAAAACACAAAACTAATAGTCAATTATGAGGGTTGTTGAGTACACTTAGTGTGTCCACGGATTGATACTCGGTTTTTACCAACATTATATTACCACACAACAAGTACACTTGCCTTTTGTGTGTGTGGTTTAGTATTACTAACAACCAATTAAAACTGAATATCTGCGAAGAATGTTTATCAAAATATATATAATATCCGCACGCGTCATTCATCGTCTTCAATGTCAGCATTAATTTCACCGTGATTAATTGCTTGATTACGATCAAGCGTTCTTGACATAAAACCCTATTCATTAATATTTGCAATTGCAGAGAGTTTAGAGCTTTTGTACTCCAGGTTTAAAAATGACTTCATTCTTTATGTCATACATAATAATCTTCATTTGATTGAGAATCGCCTTCAATGTCATAAGCAAGAAACTTCAATTTCTCCCTAACTAAACATGACTAACTACAACTTATTTAGGATCAAGCATTCTTGAAGCAAACTCCTAATCGCTAAATTCCACCATTGACGAGTTAGGGGTTCTGTACTCCAGGTTTGAGAATAACTTCCAGCCATCTTTCTTAATGTTAATCATCTTCATATGTAAGAATCTTCAATTATACCGTATTACGTGGCTAATTTCTTGAATTGGTTTAGGATCAAATTTTCCTGAAGTGAAACCTTAATTGCAAATCGTTTCCATTGCAAAACGTTCAAAGCTTCTGCACTCCAGGTTTGAAAAATAACCTCCTCCCACTGTTCTTTCGTTTCTTTGTTTGATTTCATGAATAGCCGATCTATATACGGTTGATTAATAATGCCATTGAGTTTAGACTTTAGTTCATAATATTTATTATTGAAATTGGATATAGAGTGTCAATGATTACTAACATTGCTTTCCAATTGAGCCTTCTATATTCGTGCTTGAAACCCTATCTGTAGTCTCATGAATGTACCATTCATTTAATTTTTATGAGCATATATTCTGATTTGTAAGTGGCACATGTACATTATTATATCATCTATTGTTCCTTTCTTTAAATGTTAACTAATGGTTGTTAATATATGTTTATTATGTATGTTGATTTTTAGATGGGTGATAGGTTCACATTCCTAAATAACGACTTTTGGGTTAACCTTTTCTTAAGGTTGGACTTGGAAGATCGAGTTGGTTAGTGTAAGAGGAACCAGCCAACGATTCGAAACAATAGTGACCGGAGATAACTTCTCTAAAGTATACAACAGCGAAAGAAGAGGTTCCATATGGAGTTTTGTTTATCTACACAGAGAGGCTATCCCACAAAACCATAAGGTTATGGGTTTTAGAGAAGCCGATCACAGAAGCGTAACATATTACCTTTCTGAATTTGAAATAGATCTTGACTTGGGAGGCCACCACCTTGAACTTATAAATGACTTCAGAAGCTTGCTGGTATTTTGGTTTGTGGGAGTTGGTTTCCTTCTCTGCAACATCTGGATTATGATGTCCAGAGTGATTCCATTTAGTGATTACATCCATCCACAAGATGTAACAAGAGGAATACGCATACTCGAGGATCCAGATAATGCATCACATTACATCTTTTTCTATGCTTATATGAGCACTAACTACAATGTGCACCCATGGATCAGTACGTATAAATGTGGTCACCTATAACTCCTCACACTGACATTTGTTACATGTTACCCTTTTGTAGAGAGAGACAGACAGGCTTACTAATAATGAGATGGGAATTCATCTCTTCTTTATGCAAGGAGTTGACATTGGGGGTGTCATCTATTTGTCCAATTAGGGAAATATGTTAGTCCACATGATTGAAGAGGATGTTGTGGCATACTCTGAGATGGGTGAGCATCAAACGCCACCTCTACCAGTTTTTTATGCTCCGGGTTTTATACTTCGCCATTTCTATTACAATAGCAACCAAGGTTACTTGTTGACAATTGAGTACTGGACAGGAAATATTGGAGAACGAGTGGGCTGTAGACTCAACAGACTAAGAGAATTTGAGTTCACCCCTTATTCGACTATAGTGCATGTGATTCTTATCGAGTGTCCCAGTTGCGCCTATACCACATGATACACTTATTTTTATAGAACCTTCTTTGTTGAGAAAATTTGACGGTTTCATTGAGTTTACAATGCAACTTGTTGTACCACTCAACCAACGAAATCTTTGGCGGTTATTCGTTTAGATATTAAGCATCCAAACTAGAAAGTGGACTTAACATAATAAGGAACTTACCATCTAGGATGGTGCCCTTGCCGGAAGAGCGATTAGTCTAAGGCTAGGCATATAGTTTGTGATATAATTAGAGACATTAAACAAACATAGATGAATACTGTTAGGGATAGTTTTTCTAGTCAGGATCCCGGAGTATCATAAGAGTCATATCTTATCATGAATATGTTAGTATCCTGAATAACCTTGGGAACTAACCGTTAGCAATTGGCTCTATTTTAATTTGTTTGCAGGTTAATGGCTCACAATTCCTGAAGACTCACTCAACCAAAACATCCACAAAGTTAAAGACGTGGGGGAGTAGACGATTGAAGGCTGCAACATCTAGTTTTACTTAGTCCATAGAATCTTGGATATTTTGGGATATTTGTTATGTAATCTTTATAGGGAGTAACCAGAGCATAGGAACACACAACTTACACCATACTCTATTAATTCTAGCATAGCAATATACATAATGCTCTGATTACTTGCCTTTCATGTGTATTCGCACTTGTTTTTATTTAATCAAAATCACTAGCTAGCTGGCTAATTTAGGCCAGCTCCCGAGGTTTTTGCCAGGTTCCTCGAGGATACTCTCATGGATTATTGGTTTTGCCTTGTTACATCCTTGTGTCAATTTACTTTTTCACCAATTGTTTTATTTTAATCATCAAGCATGCTACCTCATATACAAAGCTTGATCACTTAATCATTTTGTTGATTTTTGACCAAAACAGTTTACGATTAAACGAAAACCTTTATAAGCTTTAAGATTTTAATCTTCTTTTTCGAAAATGTCAACTCAACCAAAATATTCTTCAGCTTCCATGCCCTTCTCTAGCTTTTCTCTTCCAGCTTCATCCAGTTCTTTAAGTGCTAGTCTTCCTCCTCCTCCTCCGTTGAGTTAGCAAAGCGGTGCCCAGCCAACTAGAACGAGTTATCCTATTTATGGGGCACCAAGGTTCAACACTAAAGATACTATTATTTCTAACAATGATATCTTGATTCGTTTAAGCATGTGAGGACTTATATGAAAGAGTAGACTAAGACAGACGAGCTGATATTCAAGAAGTTGGATGAAGTCGAGAAATCAGGAAAATCTCCCGAAACAGTCACCGTGCTGATCCTAAAGGCTCTAAACTTTGATTCTTTGGGATCCTCAGCCCAGCACTCTAGTTTGTCCTAGCCCAACGGGATTCCCGAAACATCTGTCGTTCAAGCCTCGGGATCCCGGCTTCAATGATCCTCAAAGATCCCATCCTCAGATTTTATGGAGATATCCCCTACGAGAATCTCGATGCCTCAAAGATATTCAGAAGTACATTAGGGAGATCTAATCCCTATGTAGACGGAGGCAACTGCAGGACCTTCTTGGGTTCAGAGGGATTCCAAAATCATGGATCCCAAAGTTGGTAATACTTCTACTCGAATTCCTAATTACAATAACCACAATTCTATGCCAAATGCAGGTATGGACCCAAATATGGCAAATGAGCTCCAGAACTCAAGGATATGATAGTGAGTATACCTGGAATTATCCATTCGATCCATGAACTTCCTGCGGAAAGTCATAAGATGTCCAGGTTTACTTGGTCTATTTATGACGTAGAGATCCCGAAGAAACTCCAAACTCCTAACATGAAACTATACGATGGAACAACTGATCATAAGGAGCATGTAGCCCTGTACAGAGAAAGAATGGAGATCAATCTGATTCTGTTGAACATTAAAGAAGCATGCCTATGTAAAGGCTTTGGCTCCACCTTAACAGGACCAGCCATGAAATGGCTTCTCAATATCCTTCCTAATACAATTACATCATTTTCTCAATTTATAAATGTGTTTAATAACCAGTTTCTTTGCATTAGATCTTTTGAAAAAATAACAGGTGACTTGTATAGAGTGGTCAAGAAACCCAACGAGCCCTTCGAGATTTCACTATCAAATTTGTCCGTGAAGACCTGGAGATCCCAAATCTTGATATGGTTGCAGTCGTGGAAGCGTACAAGATGGCAATAAGAGGAAACCCATTCTATGATGATTTGGTCATGACTCCCTACAAAACTCTTGATGAAATGCGAAATAGGGCCCAAAGCTTCATTTGATTGGAGGATGATAAAAATATTTCGAAAAGCCTAGAGATCCCAAAGTATGAATCCTCCATTAGGAAGTTAGGTTCCCCGCATAAATCATACAAATCAAAGCCCTACTCTAAGAATGACAACCCCAGGATAAATGTTGTTAAAGATGAGGACGGTTATAAAGAGTATCCTAAAGTCTTTGAATATTGTTTCTGTTTATGCAACTGGTTTGATATTTGCCATGTAGGATCTTTGAGAGAAAGCCAAGTGGCCATAGAAGAAGGAAAAGTCAGGATCTTGGAAGGATAAATCTAAGTGGTGTGCATACCACGAGGATTTTGGTCATTTCACCAATGATTGCATCGCTCTCAGAAAAGAGATTAGCTATCTTCTCAGCAAAGGTCATCTGAAAGATTTGCTGCCTAAGAAGAAGTCAAAGACTCAGGATCCTGAGAGGACCGCGGAAAAGGCTCCATCTCCTCCACCGAACACCAAGATCATATCTTTCAGTTCCGGGGGATCAGACATATGTGGTACCTCATACTTAGCAGCCAAGAAGCATGTTAAAGAAATGAAGTCGGAGAAGGGGGAGAGGCCAATCAAAACCTCAACCATAACTGATCAAAAAGTCATTGCTTTCGAACATGGGGATAAATATGCTATCCAAGATCCTTATCATGATAGGTTGGTTATAACCCTTTGAACTATTAATTGCTTTGTTGGCAAGATCCTTATGGATGGTGGGAGTTCAGTAAACATCATCCAGCTAGACGCCCTAAAAAAGATGGACATCCCAGAATCAGAAATCATTCCAAGATCCTCAGTGCTTATGGGTTTCAATGGAGCAACCAAAAACACTCTAGGAGATATCAAGTTTCCAATTTATATCGAGGGGGTAAACTTGTAACAAATATTTTGTGTTATTGATACCTTGTCTTGTTGCAATGTGATTCTTGGCAAGCCTTGGATTCATGACATGAAAGTCGTGCTATCAACCTATCATCAATGTGTGAAGCTTCCTAACCCTTGGAGAGATAAAGATTGAAAGCGAACAACAAGATGCTAAGGAATGCTACATGTTTCTGATGAAGCCAACTACCAAAAGCTACTCGACATAGCAATTAATGAAGCTACCACATGAAATTCTGGAAGCAAGGAAGCAAGGGAGCAAGGTGCAAAAGAAATTATGATGAATCCCTAGGATCCAAAAATCAAAGTGTTGATAGGCAAAGGGATCCCTGAGGATATTGAGCTCAAGATCATTAACTTCCTGAAACGAAGGATATCGACATTTGTGTGCAAACACAAGGATATGACAGGTATATCCAAGGATATTATCACCCATAAACTTAATATTGACAAGAATTATAGGCCTATCCATCAAAAATGAAAGAAGTTTGCACCAAGCGAAATCGAGTTATCTAGGAAGAAGTGGACATATTATTAAAGACTGGAATGATTAGGGAGGTACAATTCCATATATGGCTAGCCAATGTGGTGGTGGTACATAAGAAAAACAGGAAATGGAGAGTCCATGTTGATTATACTGACTTTAACAAATCATGTTTGAAATATCCTCTCCCGTTGCCCTATATCAACTCGATGGTAGAGGCAACAGCTGACCACGAGATCCTAACATTCATGTACACCTCCTCAAGATTTCAATAAATCCAGATGAAACCATCATATCAAGAGGATACAACCTTCATGACACCTTCGGGTATCTACTATTATACTACTATGCCTTTTGGTTTGAAAAATGCGGGTGCAACATACCAAAGGCTAGTGAACCTGATGTTCAAGGATAAGTTGGGGGACACTATGGAAGTGTACATCGATGATATGGTAGTGAAGTCAAAGAAAGCTGAGGATCATCTTCAGGATCTCGTAGCCGCATTCAACATCCTCGATCAATACAACATGAAGTTAAATCCCTCAAAATACCACTTTGGAGTCAGAGCTGGAAAGTCCCTAGCATACATGGTAATCAAAAGGAATAGAGCCTAGTCCAGAGTCAAACAAGGCTATTATCAACTTGAAATCCCCAAAGAACACCAAGGATATCCAGAGATTGACGGGAAGGATATATGCACTGAACAGGTATATCTCTAGATCCTCAAATAAATGTAAGGATTTTTATGATATTCTCAGGAAAAATTAGAAATTTGAGTGGACCGAAAAACATGAGAAAGCTTTGAAGGACATAAAAAAGTATCTATCTTCAGCACCACTTCTCATGAAACTTGAGCCCAAAGAACCATTATCCTTATACTTGGCAGTATACCAAGTGTGGCAAGCGCTGTCCTAGTTAAAGATCACGATGGACAGCAACATCCTATATATTATGTAAAGAAAATCTTCTCGATGCTGAAACCAGCTATTACCATCTCGAAAATTTTATTCTAGCATTAGTCATGGCATCCATAAAACTAAGGGACTATTTTGAAACACATATTATTCATGTTAAAACTAATTATCCCATTAAGAATATGTGAAGAAGGCCAGAGATGTCAGTACAGATGGTCAAATGGGATTACGGCATCACCTATGAGCCAAGAACAACAATAAAATCACAGGCCCTAGTAGACCTTGTAGCGGATTTCAGCGAGGATCTCCAGAAGCATGCAGACTTAGAAGTCCAAAAACTACATGAAGCCGAAGGCGAGTGGACTTTGTTCACTAATTGTACATCCAATTTTCGGGGGACAGGACTAGGGATCCTGCTAAAATCACCATAGAGGGACATAATACCCCAATCTATCTTGCGTGCATCCCATGCCACCAATAATGAAGCGGAGTATGAGGCACTTATAGCATGAATCCAGTTAGCCTGAGATATGAAATCAGGTTCCTTCAAGTATACGCAGATTATCTGTTACTCGTTAACCATTTTAATGGATCTTATGCAACAAAAAGATAAAGCTTTTATTATATCTTGAGATAGTTAAAAGACTATCGAAATAATTCGAAATTTTCAAAATATCGCGGGTACCTAGAGAAAAGGATGTTGAAGCTGCCTTAGCAAATCTAGCATCATCCCTCAGGATCCCAGAAAGAGTTAGGATACCGATCACCCACGTCCTGACACCGGCCATTGAAGAACACAAGGTTGAAGAAATCACGGACGCTGATGAAATAAAAATTCAAAATCAAGATGCTACTCAGTATTTCTGGATATCTCCAATTATGGAAGATATCAATGATGGAAAGATCCCTGAAGAAGTAAATCCCAAGGCTTTTCGCATAAAAGTAATACCATATATTATAATAAATAACATATCATACAGGAATTCCTTTGCAGCTCCATACCATATATCATAATAAATAAATTCCTGAAACGAAGGATATCGACATTCGCATGGAAACAAAAGGATATGACAGGTATATCCAAGGATATTATCACCCGTAAACTTAATTTTGACAAGAATTGTAGGCCTATCCATCAAAAAAGAAAGAAGTTTGAACCGAGCGAAATCGAGTTATCTAGGACGAAGTGGACATATTATTAAAGACTGGAATGATTAGGGAGGTACAATTCCCTATATGGCTAGCTAATGTGGTGGTGGTACAAAAGAATAACAGGAAATGGAGAGTCCATGTTGATTACACTGACTTGAACAAAGCATGTTTGAAATATCCTCTCCCGTTGCCCCATATCAACTCGATGGTAGATGCTACAGCTGGCCACGAGATCCTAACATTCATGTGCACCTCCTTAGGATTTCAATAAATCCATATGGAACCATCCTATGAAGAGGGTACAACTTTCATGACACCTTCGGGTATCTACTATTATACTACTACGCCTTTTGGTTTGAAAAGTGCAGGTGCAATATACCAAAGGCTAGTGAACCTGATGTTCAAGGATAAGTTGGGGGACACTATGGAAGTGTACATGAATGATATGGTATTGAAGTCGAAGAAAGCTGAGGATCATCTTCAGGATCTCGTAGCCGCATTCAACATCCTCGATCAATACAACATGAAGTTAAATCCCTTAAAATACCACTTTGGAGTCAGAGCTGGAAAGTCCCTAGGATACATGGTAATCAAAAGGAATAGAGCCTAGTCCAAAGCCAAACAAGGCTATTATCAACTTGAAATCCCCAAAGAACACCAAGGATATCCAGAGATTGACGGGAAGGATATCTGCACTGAACAGGTATATCTCTAGATCCTCAAATAAATGTAAGGATTTTTATGATATTCTCAGGAAAAATTAGAAATTTGAGTGGACCGAAAAACATGAGAAAGCTTTGAAGGACATAAAAAAGTATCTATCTTCAGCACCACTTCTCATGAAACTTGAGCCCGAAGAACCATTATCCTTATACTTGGCAGTATACCAAGTGTGGCAAGCGCTGTCCTAGTTAAAGATCACGATGGACAGCAACATCCTATATATTATGTAAATAAAATCTTCTCGATGCTGAAACCAGTTATTACCATCTCGAAAATCTTATTCTAGCATTAGTCATGGCATCCAAAAAACTAAGGGACTATTTTGAAACACATATTATTCATGTTAAAACTAATTATCCCATTAAGAATATGTGAAGAAGGCCAGAGATGTCAGTACGGATGGTCAAATGGGATTACGGCATCACCTATGAGCCAAGAATAACAATAAAATCACAGACCCTAGTAGACCTTGTAGCGGATTTCAGCAAGGATCTCCAGAAGGATGCAGACTTAGAAGTCCAACAACTACATGAAGCCGAAGGCGAGTGGACTTTGTTCACTGATGGTGCATCCAATTTCTAGGGGACAGGACTAGGGATTCTGCTAAAATCACCATAGAGGGACATAATACCCCAATCTATCTTTCGTGCATCCCATGCCACCAATAATGAAGCGGAGTATGAGGCACTTATAGCATGAATCTAGTTAGCCAGAGATATGAAATCAGGTTCCTTCAAGTATACGCAGATTATCTTTTACTCGTTAACCATTTTAATGGATCCTATGCAGCAAAAGGAGAAAGCTTTTATTATATCTTGAGATAGTTAAAAGACTATCGAAAGAATTTGAAATTTTCAAAATATCGCGGGTACCTAGAGAAAAGGATGTTGAAGTAGCTGCCTTAGAAAATCTAGCATCATCCCTCAGGATCCCAGAAAGAGTTAGGATCCCGATCACCCACATCCTGACATCGACCATTGAAGAGCACAAGGTTGAAGAAATCACGGACGCTGATGAAATGAAAATTCAAAATCAAGATGCTACTCAGTATTTCTGGATATCTCCAATTATGGAAGATATCAATGATCAAAATATCCCTGAAGGAGTAAATCCCAACGCTTTTCGCACAAAGGTAATACCATATATTATAATAATTAACATATCATGCAGAAATTCCCTTGCAGGTCCATACCATATATTTTAATAAATAACTTCCTGAAACGATGGATATCGACATTCGCGTGGAAACACAAGGATATGAAATGTATATCCAATGATATTATCACCCGTAAACTTAATATTGGCAAGAATTGTAGGCCTATCCATCAAAAAAGAAAGAATTTTGCACAAAGCGAAATCGAGTTATCTAGGACGAAGTGGACATATTATTAAAGACTAGAATGATTAGGGAGGTACAGTTCCCTATATGGCTAGCCAATGTGGTGGTGGTACAAAAGAAGAACCGGAAATGTAGAGTCCATGTTGATTACATTGACTTGAACAAAGCATGTTTGAAATATCCTCTCCCATTGCCCATTTCAACCTTATGGTAGATGCTACAGCTGGCCACGAGATCCTAACATTCATGTACACCTCTTTAGGATTTCAATAAATCCATACGGAACCATCCAATCAAGAGGATATAACCTTCATCACACCTTCGGGTATCTACTATTATACTACTATGCCTTTTGGTTTGAAAAATGCGTGTGCAACATACCAAAGGCTAGTGAACATGATGTTCAAGGATAAGCTGGGGGACACTATGGACGTGTATATCGATAATATGGTAGTGAAGTCGAAGAAAGCTGAGGATCATCTTCAGGATCTTGTAGCCGCATTCAACATCCTCGATCAATACAACATGAAGTTAAATCCCTCAAAATACGACTTTGGAGTCAAAGCTGGAAAGTCCCTAGGATACATGGTAATCAAAAGGAATAGAGCCTAGTCCAGCGCAAAACAAGGCTATTATCAACTTGAAATCCCCAAAGAACACCAAGGATATCCAGAGATTGACGGTAAGGTTATCTGCACTGAACAGGTATATCTCTAGATCCTCAAATAAATGTAAGGATTTTTATGATGTTCTCATGAAAAATTAGAAATTTGAGTGGACCAAAAAATATGAGAAAGCTTTGAAGGACATAAAGAAGTATCTATCTTCAGCACCACTTCTCATGAAACTTGAGCCCGAAGAACCATTATCCTTATACTTGGCAGTATACCAAGTGTGGCAAGCGTTGTCCTAGTTAAAGATCACGAGGGACAGCAGCATCCTATATTTTATGTAAATAAAATCTTCTCGATGTTGAAACCAACTATTACCATCTCGAAAATCTTATTCTAGCATTAGTCATGGCATCCAAAAAACAAAGCAATTATTTTGAAACACATATTATTCATGTTAAAACTAATTATTCCATTAAGAATATGTTAAGAAAGCCAGAGATGTCACTACGGATGGTCAAATGGGATTACGGCATCACCTATGAGCCAATAACAACAATAAAATCACAGGCCTTAGTAGTCCTTGTAGTGGATTTCAGCAAGGATCTCCAAAAGGATGCAGACTTAGAAGTCCTACAACTACATGAAGCCGAAGGCGAGTGGACTTTGTTCACTTATGGTGCATCCAATTTCCGGGGGGTAGGACAAGGGATCCTGCTAAAATCACCATAGAGGGACATAATATCCCAATCTATCTTGCATGCATCCCATGCCACCAATAATGAAGCGGAGTATGAGGCACTTATAGCATGAATCCAGTTAGCCAGAGATATGAAATCAGGTTCCTTCAAGTATAAATAGATTCTCTGTTACTCGTTAACCATTTTAATGGATCCTATGTAGCAAAAGGAGAAAGCTTTTATTATATCTTAAGATAGTTAAAACACTATCGAAAGAATTTGAGATTTTCAAAATATCGCGGGTACCTAGTGAAGAGGATGTTGAAGTAGTTTCCTTAGCAAATCTAGCATAATCCCTCGGGATCCCAGAAAGAGTTAGGATCCCTATCACCCACGTCCTGAAACCAGCCATTGAAGAGCACAAGGTTGAAGAAATCATGGACGCTGATGAAATGAAAATTCAAAATCAAGATGCTACTCAGTATTTCTGGATATCTCCAATTATGGAAGATATCAATGATGGAAAGATCCTTGAAGGAGTAAATCCCAACGCTTTTTGCACAAAGGTAATACCATATATTATAATAAATAACAAATCATACACAATTTCCCTTGTAGGTCCATACCTTAGGTGCTTGGAAAAGTCTGAAACTGCTGAAGTCTTGGAAGGTATCCATGAAGGAGATTGCGAAAATCACATTTGGGGCAGAGCGTTATTCTCAAAGATCCTAAGGATAGGATATTTTTGGCCCACCGTGATGAAACTTGCGATGACCTTCTCAAAAGATGTGATACCTTCCAAAGACATAGCAACATCTTGCACCAGCCAGAGAAACCTCTCCATTCCGCCATTTCCCCTAGGCCATTTATGAAATGGGGGATGGACATCATGGGAAAGTTGCTTAAAGCCCCTGGAGGAAACGTTTTTATGCTAGCTATGACTGACTACTACTCGAAAGATCCCATACTTTCAATAAGGTTACTGAATTAGGCATCAGAGTAGTGTTGGCATGGCTAACACCCACCCCTCACCAAGGTTCAAGTGTTTTGTAGGGAAGAAAGATAGGGATCCCAAGACAAGATCAGGGGTAAGCCACCTCTCTTTTTGCCATTAGTGCACATTAAAACATTTTGATATCTTCTAAGGTTTAAAAGGTTTCCATCTTTTCTCTGTATCACCAGTAGCGAACTTAAGATATTTCGATATCTTTTAAGGTTTAAAAGGTTTTCACATGTTCTCCTAATCGCCAATTGCGCACGTTTAGGTCTTGGCGCTAGTATTTTGGGCATATCCCTAGTTAGGCTTGGTCGCCAGTATTCTTAATCTAATTTAATTTGCATGATGTAATGAATGAGTATCATGAGAGTTCGAAGTTACGCTAATCATCTCCAAGTCCAAAAGACGAGAGATATATCCTAATTCATCTTTGCTTTCGTAAGATTATTTAAGTTGGCTAAATATCTAGATCTACTAAGTTATAAGATTACCATAGTATCTTATTTTATCTTAAGTATGGAATCATTCTAATATAAACTCTTAATAAACTAAGGATCCTAGTAAGACTTATCAAAGCCAGTTTTTATAAGCGCAAAGGAAAACAAGCACCCTAGATAAAATAACCAAAAGATTACTAATGTAGCATGCAGGAATGAAGGAAAAATAGAGAGCGACCAGGGCTTCATCCTGAAAACTTTAGGATCCATCCACCCATGGTTACTCAAAGTATCTATCCCATATGCGAGATCCCTAAGCATCGTAGTATTTGTTCGAATGTTGTAAGGCCTCGTTCCCGGAATGCTTACAGCTGGTCAACCATCGCACATAAAACATATATTTTTATTGACTTCAATAAAATGTTGCAGCGGAATCATTAAAACAAACATTTCATTTCATATAATAAACGCTTTTGCAAAATAATACAACATTCATTACTAAATATTGTTTGTTCGCATTATAATACAAAAACATTATACAAAAGCATGTCATCCAAAAAGAGCCGAGTAGCCGTCCTGTGCCATCCTCAGCAACCATTACCTGCCAACTAGAAACACATAAAAGTCAGCGTTGCTGAGTGAGTTCTAGTTTTATAATAAAACATACTTTATCTTTTGTTTAAAATCGTTCTTTACAATCGTACGTGATCATGCACTATACATACACATAGATAATATCATTATTATCTTCATTATTCATTCGTTCATTCCGTACATTCGCCATTAAATCTTTACTTTCATTTGGATCAATGCCATGTGATTCACCCCACCGTCATGCATAAAGCGGGTACTGGGCCTGAGGTCTTTCATAGACCCCGAACATTATGCACGAAGCTGACTCCAGTACCTAGGATAAGCGGAAAGGAACCCATACATATGGTCAATCACAAGGATTGAACCCCAGTGTGCATCCTTCTGGGGTAATTAACCCGCACACAGTTGAGCTGACACCCTTCATTGGGTGTGAACCTCTATTCATCTGCTTAATCACATGGATTAAGCCCAGTATGCATCCTTCCGGGGTAGCTAACCCGCACACGGTTGAGCTAACACCCTTCATTGGGTGTGAACCTCCATACATCTGCTTGCAAGCCTTTCTTACTTTCATTCGTTCATTAATGCATGCATTCTTTCATTACGTTCCTCTTTTCATTATCTTCCACTTTACGTTAGATAATACTTTCATTTCATTCATTAACATTCAACGTAAAGCCACGGGAAAATAATCATACAAAATAAGGAACACAAACATGAACAAACAAGACATCACCATACAAGGCACCATCATACATACATAACATACATCATGCATATCATCATGCATAAGCATCAATCATACATGCCCATCATATCATCTATGACCTCAAAAGTCAACTTACTTAGCCCCCCGGGAACCTCCCAAGTCAAAGCCTACATAACACTTTCCCTCGGGCATCAGAAAATAAACTACGTTCTTTCGGGCACATGAGCCCTATTTGGGTGTATGGGCACTATTCAGTCGTATGGCCTTCCAGGCGCATGAGAACACTTAGGCGTATGGACAGTCTCTAGACGCATGGGCACTATGGGGCATATGGACTCTCAGTCGCATAGCCTTCAGTCGCATAACTTGCAGGCGCATGGCCTTCAGTCGCATGACTTCCATGCGTATGAACCTCAGTCCATGGTATTCAGGCGCATGGCCTTTAGTCGCATGACTTCCAGTCATGTGACCTTCAGTCGCATGCCTTCCAGCCGTATGGCCTTCAGTCCTATGCCTTCCAGCCGTATGACCTTCAGTCACATGCCTTTCGGCCGTATGGCCTCCAGTCGCATGCCATTCGGTCTCATGGCTTCCAGTCGCATGAGCCCTAGCTAACCTGTTCTAAGTTTAAACCAACCATCCTAAGCCTTAGAAACACATTCACAACAACATTCAAGCACAGCACAGCCCGAAATCAAACCCACCACCCGAATCACACACACACGCATATATACGGGTTTAACAACCCATACAACAAAATGGTTTCAGATGTGTTCCAGCCCTAAAATCAGTCAAAAATGTGTAAAAGAGGGGTCCTAGAACTCACATTAACAACCCCTTCAAGTATAGCTTCCCAAAAACCCGCTTAACTTCGACTTTTCGCACCTTGATTCTTCAAAAACCCTAAGCTCCAGCTCTTTTCCCCTTCTCTCTCTCTCTCTCTTGAGCCGAATGGAAGATAAGAATGGTAGGGGAAATGGGTTGCCATCCCCTTTTACCCACTCTTCCAAACTTTTCTTCTCTTTGGCAAGATCGATCCCTCAACTTGGACTTTATTTCTTTTCTTTCTTTTTCTTCTTTCTTTGGCTTCAAAAAAATTAACCGGGTGTTACAAATACAAAGAAAAGTAAAATTGTTTGTTAAACCACAAGATCAATTGAATAAATCTTTACAAATAAAACCACCCTGCAAAGCCAAAAAAGTGGGCTCCGACCTAGTCTTAACATCCGCTATCGCCCAACTCCTTTGCTACCGCTACTTCTTCCTCTTTTCTTGCTCCATCTGCACCCTCATCCTTAGCCCCAAATGTCCCAGCATCCTTTCCTGCCTCAGCATCCTCTCCTTCCTCACCTCTCAGCCTCCTTAGCACATTCTTCCATCCATCCGGACTCCACTCCTTGACTAGAGACCCCTAAGCATATGCCTTGTCAACCATCTTGACCATCGCTTCCAGCACATTAAAAGTCGCTAACCTTTTAGCATCCTCAATTATCTCTTGCCTTTGTTGTTCCTAAGACGCTTTAATATCAACTAGGTCATTTTCAAGGCAAATATATTCCTTGTACTTTTAACGATACTTCTTGCTCCTCTCCTCAGACACTTGGGCAATATCCTTAATTCGGCCCTAGATATCAAGTACCTGCTCTTCAGCTTCAATGGCATGAAGGGCAACTTGGTACCCCTAACAAGGATAGGAGTTAGGGATAATTGGCATAAGTGGGGATATTTGATCGGGATTTTAGGCCGTAGGTATGGGACTTACTTGGTCCATATGGGATTGAAGAGATTGGAGTTTGTTGTGGATCTCAGAGATGAGGAGTCCATTAAAGGTATCTAGTTGGGCAGGATGGTCTTCCTTTTCTTACTTCTAATGGTTTTGACCGGTACGGTGAGTGATTTTGTTTCGGAAGATAAGGCTTTTGTATCTTCAACAATTATCACCTCAAGTTTGGGGGCAATGATGGTTTGCAAGTCAGCAAGGTCAAAGGAGGATTTTTCCCTTCGGAATTCCTACATTCGATCAAAGCAATAGAACTGTTGAGGATAATTTGGGATATTTAGGAATATTGCTATGAAAATTCCTTACCAGATGACATCTTGGAGAGAGAAAACTATGTGTTAAAACTAGCTTCACTAGTGGAGATGTCCAGGAAAAGGGATCTCTTGGCTTCAGGGATTCTAAGTGTGGTTGCAATGCGATCCTTTGAATCTTGGCAGAGAGTAACTAGCTGATCAAATCTTGAAGCTACAAATACAAAGAAGGCAAGGTGACTACAAAACGAAAAGTTCACGATCATGAAAAAGCCCTAAGTATCTTACCCTTCTTAACCCAAAATGAGGGAATAGCATTTTCCCCAAGGATTGAGTCTCTTTTGACAAAGAAAAATTTCTTTTCCAGTCAAGATCATTCATGGTGACCTTAGGGATAAGAGATTTTTTTCCTAGGCGAGATTGAAGAAAAAAATAGGAGGAGCCATGAGTTCTAAGGTTATAGACTAAAGAAATCTCGGGAACTCCGATGTTCGAATTATGAGAACGATTGAGAAGCTCAATACCCATCAAGACTCTCCAGACCATTGGCATGATCTGGGAGTAGCGAAGTTTGGTAGTTGCAAAGAACTCAATAACCAATGGAGGAAAAGGGTAAACAAAACCAATGGTGACCGGATAGTGAGGAAGTCAGACCCATTTGTCTGAACAATGGTCAACTTTCATGCTGCCATCAAAAGGACGAAAGGGCATTGTTTCAAGAAAGACCCTGGACTCGCGAAGAGCCAAAATGTCGGCATCGTTGAAGGATCAAAGCTCATCATCGGCAACAGGGATTATGCCTAGGTTGACAAAGTTGAAAATAGTTTCAGAAGAGGAAATCGAGGCGATTGCTTTTGATTTTCTAGCCATAGTTGAAATATTTGGAGTGAAAGAAAGATGAAGAAGGGAGAGAAACTAACCTGAATAGAAGCGAGTGGAGAAGTTAAATAAAAGAAAGAAGATGACAGAGACAAGTTATAATCTTTAAAGCCCTAGAATAACAGCTATAATGTAGTATGGGGAGTTGCACCATGTTTATCAATAGTAACTGCACTGAAGTCATGATGACCATTTTGAATTAATTTGACAGCTGTTGGCAACAGCTATCAAATTGGGGGCAAATATTGGGGATACTTTTTCTAGTCAGGATTTTGAAGTATCACGAGACTCATAGTTGGTGTTTGTTTTTTGCAAAAGCTCTTCCCCGCCTCTTTATATGCGCGCACGCAAACACGGAAAGAGGTTTTAAGTGAGCAGAGTGTTTGTTTTTTGTAAGACGTTTTATTAAAAAACATCTTCCTGACGTCTGCGTGAAGAAGATGTGGTGTTACCACTTCTTAAGTCTTCTTAACCTCTTCTGCTCTACCCCTAACCTTTCAGACCTATTTTCCTTCATTTGGTGTTCAACCCTTTACCCCCACCACTCCTTTTCTCTAGATCCTCACCATCGTTCGGTTTCACCTTCGGTCGTGCAGCCACCGCCGCATCGCCCCCGCTCGCCACCGAACTTGCTTTAGCGTAATTTTCGCATTATCTTCTTATACAACTTGTTTTACGTACTCTATTTCTTGTTCTTTGAAATTGCTATACATCGCACATAAGAATTACGATCAACAAGAAGCGAAATTGTGATTGAAAAGAGGAATTATGGAATAAAACCCTAGAAACAGATGAATGATCGGAGGTTACACGTGATTGATTGTTTGATTTGGGGTTTGATTGAGGAAGATGATGGATTAGTTCATATGTATTGAATCTTAACGTGGGGATTGGATTATTAATATGATCATCGTTTGCTTTTGGTGCTTTGATTTGTTTCTTTTTATGCGGTCTTGCGACGACCTCAAAAGTTCGATTATTCAAAGTTGTTTATCATCATCTTTATAGTCACAAGTTGCATATACTTTACATTCTATTCCTTATTGTTGTAATCTTACTAAAAGATTATTTGTTTTTAAGATATATTTGATTTATTAACTTGTAAGAAGTTAATAAAGATGATTACTTTTTTAAAAGAAAACATTTTTAGTTCATAGGTAACTTGCATTTAACCAGTAATATTAATATTAAAAATAAATTTTCTTTAATTGCAGTGTATTTTAATAGTCTCAGATATTAAAAAACAAATAGTTTTTTTCTTGCAAACTGTAGACGTTTAGTCCACATCTTGTGCTGCAGATGTCTAGGGTGTTCAAAAAATCCGATATCTGAAACTATCCGGAATCCGATCCGTATCCGAATAAATCGATCTGGATCCTTATTCGGATCGGATCTCATTCGAATCCAAATTCCTTATTCGGATTTCGGATCGGATTTCGGATATTACAATTTTTTTATTCGGATTATTCGGATATCCGAATAAGTCTTCAACTATATTTCTAGCCTAGAACTCATTACTCAACTATCTATTATGTTTTCAAATCCATACACATGAATATTTACACATTCTAGTCATAATCTTAAATAATTATGTAATAGTCGACCGTCGTTCTAAATTAAATATTCTAATTTTCGTGTTTCATACAATTACCTATTATGTTTTTATTTTGAATTTGTGTGCACTTCATGTTTTTAGTTTTATATATTTTATTGTGATTTTCAACTTATAAAAATTAAAAATTAAAAAATTAGCAAAAAAATAAAAACAAAAAAATAAAAAAAATGTTATTTGGTTTATTCGGATAAATTCAGATTATTAGGATATTATCCGAATCCGATCTGATTGAATTCGGATATATTCGGATCCGATAGAAAATTCCTTATTCGGAGTAGATCGGATTTCGAATAGGGTCCTGAAATTTTCAAATCTAAATAATTCATTATCCGATCCGATAAACACCCCTACAGATGACTACAAATGTGGTCTGCAGACTGCAGACGTTTTTCTGCAGAAAAAACAAACAACACCATAGTCTTATCCTGAATATGTTGGTATCTTGAATTACCTTGAGAACTAACCGTTAGCAATTGGCTCTCTTTTTTTTTTTTTTTGCAGGATGATGGCTCACGTGTGGATCCTGAAGACAAGCTCAACCATAACGTCCACAAAATTGAAGACGTGGGGAGTAGAAGTTTGAAGGTTGCAACAGCTAGTTTTACTTAGTCCATAGAATCCCGAATATTTCGGGATATTTGTTATGTAATCTACAGAATTTATATGGAGTAATCAGAGCATAGGAACACACAACTTACACCATACTCTCTTAATTCTGGCATAGCAATACACATAGTGTTCTAATTACTTGCCTTTTAGTCGTATTCACACTTGTTTTTATTTAATTAAAATCACTAGGCAACAACTGATTTAGTCCGACTCGTGAGGTTTTTTGCCAGGATCCCTAAGAATACTCTCAAGGATTATTGGTTTTTCCTCGTTATATCCTTGTGTCAATTTATGTTTTCACCAACTGTTTTATTTTAATCATCAAGAACGGTACCGCACATACAAAGTTTGATCACTTAATTATTTTATTGATTTTGACCAAAACAAATATAAAGTTTCTAGTTACTTCCTGTTATACGTATTGATCAATCATATATCATGAAAATGTGTCCAAGTCCAACCTTAAGAAAAATACTTCACTATGGTTTAAAACAGGAGCTAGCCGAACTTGTTTGACATGATATCATTTATGAGGCGGTAAAAACTTAAAGGCAAGTCCTTCCGCTTTTCACCAGACCCCACACTTCGATTCATTAAAAATATTTCATGTCTAACCTTATATTTTTTATTCAAATTCATTAATTTCATCTCTCATCCTAATCTCCTTCAACAACCAGCATATTTTTTCGGTGACGGACCCAAGAATTTTTCCTATTGGGGTCGGATAATTTCTTTGAGAGTCCGTTGGATATGGTAAAAAATAAATTCTTCCGATAAGCTTTGGGTTGGGTCGTTTTTCGGGCCGCACATTTAAATGACTGCAAGTTAAATGTCAAAGTATTAGCTATTGGGTAATAAAAGTTGGGTTTTTGTTAAGAGTATTAGCTTATTTTTTTAGTAACTTGATGGCTAAACCTCATAAGTTTAATGGTCCACAAAAGATTTTATAATAAGTTTATATTAGTTATTTTTGTTATAACTTAACGGTTTATATTTGTGAAACTTTTTAGTTTTATATTTTTTAGGGTCATTGGTAATGAAAAAAAGATCATGGGGTCATCGTTAAAATTTCTTGGTGGTTGTTACCAAAATTTCTTACGGGTCGATTGAAAATATAGCATATACACTACTATTAATAATAAAAAATCATGGGGGTCGGGTGAACCCCAACCATAAAGGTTGGGTCCGCCCATATGTTTTCCTATTCAACATCATCACTGGCAGTTTTGGAACAAAAAAAATTAAATTAAATTAGGGCTGGTCAGGAACACTGAGCCCTCTGTTCCGGTCTTCCTCGACCTAGTGAATTACTCACCGGGAATTACCGATTTGAGTGTTTGAAACTTTTTACCAACATTCAAGAAATCATGTTAGCAAAGGCATAAATATTTAGATCGGAAGATCTGCATATTGTTAACAAACAAAAGCGAGATGTCTTTTGGAATAAGGTTAATCTTTAATCATTAAAATTTCTTGTTTATTTTTCTTATTGTTTGGTTTAATTTCATTTTTGTTTAATGTGTAGATTACCGAACATTTTCACAATCATATGAAATACGATGACCGAAGTTTAGATTAATTCTATTCGAAATGGAGAGATCTAAACCATGCAATTAAGATATGGAGTTCTTTTTACAAAAAAGAGTCGACGCTTTGCGGTGTAGTGGCGATGAAGAAGACGTGATTCGCAAAGCCAATTCCAACTACACAGAGATTTGCAAGAAAAAAGGTTTTCCACATATGTAGGCGTGGAAGGTTTTTTCATTATCATCTGCATGGGCATAATTTACAAATATAAACAAAATAATAATTTTTGTTAACGTGTTGCTAATAAAATTACATTCATCCATACTGTTTCATCCACCAAACTTGCATTAAACCTTTCATCTTTATGTTTTCAAACCTTTCATCATAGAATCATGAGACTGTCGGCTTCATCGTTGAGGAAGGATGATAGATCTGGTTTCTTGAGCCAATCAAAATCCATTGTGAATGGATTGTATAATTAAGATCACCACCTCTAGTCATCCTCTTAGTGTATCATCATTCATGATCTCAACCATGCGAACAATCTCATCATGTGAAAGTTAAGTTTTTTGTTAATCTACAAGTTTCATATTTTAGTTACGAAGTTAACGTTTTTGAATGAAAATGACAACTTTTAAAACCTTGGGGAGCCAAATGTAAAAAAAATTGATAAAAATAACAAATGTGACTAAATCATAATGTGGAAAAACAACAATTCATTCTTATTATATAGTAAATCAACTTTATAATTGTGCATTACAATTAGAACAACACAATAAGGTTATTTCACCTATGTGTTTTACAAAACTTATTGTGTTCAAGATAATACAATAACGAGTAAAAACTCAATAAGACATTTCATCATTGTGTTTTACAATATCTATTATATTTTGTGTGTTTTTTATCATTGTTTTTAATGTAGTAGATTAATTAGTTATTGCACTTGTACACATCTCACCGAAATAACTCATTTTATCATCATATTTAAGCTTAAGGAGATCCTAGAAATCCACATTAGCTATTCGGTTTCACAATTTTACCACCACAATGACCAAGCCATATTCCTCTTGACCGAACCAAATGCTTGACATTTTTTCAACTAGATAGTTGATTATTGTAGAAGCGAAAGAATGAGTTTGATTGTAAAAGTTGGTTGTTATTTAGTTGTATTAATAGAACAAAAAACCACAATGGTTGAATAGGAAAATTGGGTAGGATACAAGACCATCCATACCCTACCTGTTTCTTGCCTACACCCAATTCCAATAATATCCGGGACTGGATTTGACCAAAACATTTCAGATGTTAACAAGTTCTATCAGTAAGACGGGTAATACGTGTACTCCTTCCTTCATAGGCCTCATATTTCAGATTTGGCACCTAATAACCAAGAGAAATTATGTTAGTTAAAGTTGTAAGAACTGAGTGACATGTAATAAAAGGTCAAACGAGCTGTTACCAGAAGCAACTGTTGCTTTATAGTATAAATTGTCTATAACGGGTTCACTTGACAAGTTCTCATGGGGCACACTTTACTTGACAAGTTCTCATGGGGAACCGGTTCGGCCAAAAAACCGGAACCGGTTTGAGGCCCAAACCGGTTTCAAACCGGCCCCGAACCGCCGGTTCTTAAGCGGTTTTCTCATTCCACACTACAAACCGGTTTCAACCCGAACCGGTCTTCAAACCGGTTCCAAACCGGTTTCCAAACCGGTTCTTCAACCCAGTTTTCAAACCGATTTAAAACCCGGTTTTCAAACCGGTGACCGTTGCCTAACGGCTATAT
>BJCM01084765.1:0-12925 GCA_018326385.1 Flaveria bidentis
TGAAAGTTGGTGACTTTTTAGAGTTACAGCGGAAAGGTATCCAACTTTATGTAAAGTACATCAGATAAAGCATGTATACTAAAAGTATTCGGAAGAAATCTGTCTTCAAGTGTTGGCTTCGGAAGACTTTGTCTCTGAAGCTTTGGAAGACTTCATCTTTGGCTTCAGAAGATATTGGTATTGGCTTCGGAAGATTTCACACTTAGAATATTTCTGTTGCTTATGTGAAACTTCTAAAGCATTCTTCTTCAGTACTTATGTGCATGCATGCAGGAGAGACTTTGGGTGTTTGGGTTGCATTAGCCTCTTCATATAATCTCTACGGATGTGGATGGAGCTCTATTGATACATAGGGATGGGCTGTCTACTGTATCTATATGGGAAGCAGTTTCTCTTAAGAAATTGCCATTAGAAGCCATCTACACTATGAGTCAAATGAAGATAAATATGCTAAATAGAGAGAAGATAGTAGATGCAAATGATTTTGTCAACATGATAAAGGCCATTTTGGATCCATCACAAGCAGAACCTCAAGTGCCTTCGCAAGACCCAGCAGAATCCTCATAACCTCAACCACCACCAAACCATTAAAGAACATAGGTTGTATAATCCTTAAGGGGAGTATTGTTGGACCTTGAAAGGATCACACATGCCAATTCAATTGGTGAGTTGATGGTTAGTCTGTTGGGATTCCCATAAGTCCATGTAACTAATATGGATGAAGAATCTGCTGAGAAAAACAAGTGTTGACTAACCGTATTTGTAAATGCGGAAGACTTAGAACAAATGTAGACATGTGTTTGTTCTTCCGCATTAATAAATACGGATAGTCCAAAAATATGCGGACGAGTTTTCTTCATCCGCATTTGCAAATGCGGATGACCAGACAACAAATGTGCGTAAGTATTTGTTCATCCGTATTACCCAATGCGGATGACTAACTACTAATGTGGATAACAAAAGAAGAAATGTTGATCAAGTTTTGATGTATAGGTTAGGGGTAGTTTAGTCATTTTTAAAAAGGCATCTTGTCAGCCTATAAATAGAATAGAAAACATCGTACATGAGGTGACTGCTGATAGACAATTAGAATATTTTTGTGTTTTACTTTCTCAAGGTGTATTATTACTGTTTTTGCTAAAACCCTAGCATTTATTGTAATCAATCACCTTCATCAATATAAACAAGCATTTATGAGTATTTCTTGCATTGAATGTTTATTGATTGTTTGATTCCGCTAGTGAGAATCACAATCTCACTACCCAGGCAGTATTCCTAGGGATGGATTGGCTAGCGGCCTATGAAGAAAATATCATATGTCGCAAGAAGATGATCCGATTGGCAGCGCCTAACGGGAGTTTGATGACAATCTACGGTGATCAAGTTACTATGATCCCGAAGGTGATTTCGATGGTGGTGGCGGGAAAGTGCAAGAAAAATGGATGTAGTGCCTACCTACTTATGTGAAGGATGTGAACACGTCAGCACCATAATTTTCTGACGTACCAGTCGTGTGTGACTTCCCTGATGTGTTTATAGAAGATTTACTAGATGTGCCACCGGACCGCGAGATCGATTTCTAGATTGACTAGATACCAGGTGCTCAACCGGTTGCTATGACACCTTATCGTTTGGCTCCATCTTACATGAAGGAATTGATTGTTTAATTGTAAGAATGGCTGGACAAGGGGTTTATTCGACCGGGTATCTCTCCCTGGGGTTCTTCGGTCTTGTTTGTCAAGAAGAAAGATGGTAGTATAAGGATGTCCATCTACTACCGCAAATTAAACAAGTTGACGTTGAAGAACCATTACCCCACTACCCCAAATCGATGACTTGTTTGATTAGCTCCAAGGTACTAGTTGGTTTTCGAGAAAATATCTGCGATCAGGTTAATATCAGCTGAAGGTGAAGGAGCAAGATATTCCTAAAATATCTTTTCGCATGAGTTATGGACACTACGAGTTTCTTGTTATGTCTTTTGGTTTAACCAACGTGCCAGCTGCTTTTATGGATTTAATGAATCAAGAGTGTCGGTCGATGTTGGATAAATTAGTGGTTGTGTTTATTGACGACGTACTGATTTATTCGAAGAGCAAGTAGGAGCACGCCGATCACATTCGGGAAGTGTTGGAGACGCTTGGAATGGTGAAGTTGTATGCCAAGTTCTCCAAGTGCACGTTTTGGTTGCGCGAAGTTCTGTTTCTAGGTCACGTGGTAAATCCTGAAAGGGATTATGGTAGACCCAGCAAAAGTAAAAGCAGTTATGCAATGGAAGCCTCCAAAGACATTATCCGAGATTCGTAGTTTCTTAGGATTGGCGGGTTGTTATAGAAGGTTCATCCAAGACTTCTTAAAGATAGTTTCTCCATTGACCAAGTTGACCCATAACGACATGAACTTTGTATTGGGTCAATAATAATAGATGGCTTTTAAGGAGTTAAGGGGAGGTTGATTCAAGCTCTAGTCTTGTCATTACCCGAAAGAAGCGAAGATTTCATAGTCTATTTAGATGCTTCCTATTCAGGATTGGGTTGCATGCTCATGCAATAAGGGAAGGTTATAGCCTATGCATCCCGACAATTAAAGGTCCATGAGGTTAATTACCCTACTCATGATTTGGAGCTAGAGGCTATGATCTTTGCATTTAAGATTTGGAGGGACTATTTGTATGCGACAAAGTGCACTATCTTCACCGACCACAAAAGCTTGAAGTACTTCTTTAAGCAGAAGGACTTGAATATAAGGAAAAGGAGATGGTTGGAACTTATCAAGGATTATGATTGTGAAATCCATTACCATCCAGGCAAGGCCAATGTAGTGGTGGACGCCCTTAGTCGAAAGGAGATACCCAAAGCGATCCGGGTGAAGGCTTATCAATTGGTTATGACTTCCGAGGTGATAAAGCAGGTCAAGTAGTTTTAAGATAAAGCACTAAAAGAAGACTGAATTAACTCTGAAAGGATTAAGTGTTTAGTCATAGAGTTGGGTGAAAACATTCTTGGTGTTAGAACGTCATTCGGGCGGATGTGGATCCCTTGTTATGGAGATATACGAGGGCGAATTATGGATGAAGCTCATAAGACTCGATACTCCATTCATCCTGGCGCTACAAATATGTATCTCGATATGATGAAAGACTATTGGTGGCCGGGTATGAAACATGAGGTAGCGGAGTATGTAAATAAATGCCTTACTTGCTTGCAAGTGAAGGCGGAGCATCAGAAGTCGTACGGAAAGATCCAACCTTTGGATATACCCGAGTGGAATTGGGAGCATATTAACATGGACTTTATTATGAAGTTACCTCATACAGGGTGGAGATATGATGCCATATGGGTGATAGTTGACCTTCTGACGAAGAGTGTTGACATTCTATCGATTAGTGAAACGTATTGTTGGATCAAGTAAGGCTACTGCAACCAAAACAAAAACCTAGAACATTTTTTGGTGCAACTGATGAAGAACTTTCAAAGTAAAAAAAGAAATTCCGAAGGCAAATGCTGATCTTCTGAAGGTCAAGACTTATAGAGCTTCCGAATAGGAACTCTAACTTTCGAAGACAAAGTCTTCCCTCTTCCAAAGATCAACATTTAGAAGAGTTTAAGAGAATGACTTCAAAATTATGAAGATCATCAAACCTTTGAAGAAGTAGACTCTTCCAAAGTATAAGTGGCTTCAAAAGAACTTGTTCTTCCAAAGCCAGTTAACCTTCAGAAGAACCAGCTATGCACCAGTAGACAGAAGTATGGTCCTTCTGACAGGTCATTGTAACCTCTTAGATACTGCATGGCGCTTTTCCATGCCCATATAGTTGACCTTACTTTATTCCACAGTTCAGTCCTTATCAGTTAGTACAATTACCAACTTTAGTTCATGACAAAAAAAGTCATGAACATCTCATGACTACCAAATCTTAGATTGTATCTTATCTAAGATACCTTACCTTTAGCATTGTAGTATTTTCTTTAGTCATAAATTCCTATGTAGTATCAAAGTATAACCAGCTGTAGATAGTAGTATATATACTTTCTCATTGTAACTCTATAAACATGCTTGTAAGAGTCTTGTAATACTTTGAGTTGAGAAGTAAAATATACAAGTATCTTAAAAACTTATCTATGTTTTATTACTTAGTATATAATTATCTCAAGGTTCAACTAGCTAAGAAAAAGATTGAGAGATCTATTAGGCACGTACCAATTCAAGTCTCTTTGACTTCTCCCTCTAGCTCACCAAGCTCTTAAGATGACGCCACCAAAAAGGGGGAGAATGTTCATGTAACACCCCGAAAAGTCAAAACGAGTCATCGAGGATAATGGACTTAATTAGTGGGTATTTAATAAAGAAAGGAAATGGGTTATGGGCTAATTAGGCTTATTAGCAAGAGCCTAAGTGATTTAGGGCTCATAATAAGCCCTTTAACCCATCTAATCAGCCACCATCTTCCTCATTCCAACTATAGTCATCATATTCATAGAGAGAGAAAGTAGAAAGAAAAAGTGAAGAAAACTCAAGATTTGAAGCTTCAAAGGTTAAGAGATTGAAGATCTGGGTGTTGGAGCATTAAACCATAAGAAAAGAGCAACAAATCTAGGTAAAAATTGGCCTCTAAACCCTTCTGTAGTTCAAATCCGGATTCTAGGGTTTTGGGTTTTGAAAAGTTACAAAGAATCGCATAAAGGTCACATTTTTACGTATGAAAACATGTAAAAAACTTAGATATAGCCTCATGGATGATTAACTAAGACATTGGACGTAAAAAGTTGTAATTTGGGGTTAAAAACGGTATGGTTCATAATTTTTATGCGATCTGCGAAACTATCTGTGCATCCAGCGAAATTGCATATTCAAACAGCGAAACTATGAAGATTCCCCGCGAAACTATAGTTTCGCGGATAGTTTTGCAGACATGGAATTCCAACGAAAGTTGGGCGAAACTGCCATGCGAAACTGGTAGTAAACTATTAGCAAAACTGGCAGAGAAACTGTCAGTGAAACTAGCAGCAAAACTGGCAGCGAAACTGGCAGCGAAACTGGCAACGAAACTAGCAGCGAAACTGCCAGCGAAACTGCTTATCTGGCAGCGAAATTAGCAGCGAATTTAGGTAGAAATTAACCCCTCTTATCTGCAGGCTGTGTAGTGTGATCCTAGCCTAAAAAGCTTAGTATAGAGGTTACTCACGCTACCCATGTGAGTTCTAGATCCCCTTATTTGTATGTTTTTCCATGTTTTCGGGTTATTATGCATACTAAATACACGTTTTTAAATGACCAAGATTTTATGAGGTTTTAAAAGGGAAATCGATTTCCATGTTTTGAGGTTTTAAATGACCAAGATTTTACTCATGGTACCTAGCACGACCCCAACCAGGGCATTGCCCCTTAGACCCCACTAGGGGTTGCTTCCCCTAGGACCCCGCTGTCAAGGGCTGCCGCCCCCGAACCCCCGCTGTCCCGCAGATGGTAGGTTATGTTTTATGATAACTAGTACATGGCTTGTCATTTACTTATTAAGTTAAGTATTATATAATAAAGTGAAAGATGATATTAATGAAAACTGAAACGTAATGAATGTTACCCCTGGGCCCATTTGATGATGAAAAGTCTTGCAAGCACTATAATAGACTTCACTTACGTGAGTTGAAGGTTTAATGATTGATCCTTATTCATGAGCGGGCTATGTGCCTTGCAATATGGATCAACTGTCGGGGGTTAGCTACCATGATGATGTGTACCGACAGGGATCGATATTCATTGTCGATCAACATGGAGCTCTTGCTTTATGCAATCTCATTTATGATGAAAATGAAAGATAATAAAAGAATGAAAGATAGTGAACATGCTCATTATGATAGAAGAAATGTTATGTATTATGTTGTATGTGTGGCATTATATGAAGGATAGAGTTTTATTTTCTTATTTGCCTAAAACTAGAACTCACTCAGCAAAGCTGACTTTTATGCATAATAGTTGGCAGGTAATTGATGTTGCTGAGGATGGCACAAGGTGGGAAGCTACTTGGATGGCAGTGGATGGCATTTCTGATTATAAAATCTTTTATTGTAATTTAAGAACAAGTTCTATGTTTTATTTACAATTGAAGGACAAATGTATGGGTACAATATGGTTTCCAAGTTTTAAATGAATGTCTATTAATTCCGCTGCAATGTTTTGGTTATGAAAAATGATTTTTATGCTATGATTAACCAACTGTGAGCTTTCCCGGGAATGGGGCCTTACAAGTTGGTAGCAGAGCCAAAGTTTAAGAGAATTAAGTAATTTTGAAAACCTAAACTTAAACTAAAAATGGGACCGAATGAAGGATGCCAATCCAAGTAACTACGTGCCATTAGGTAAAAGTTTTCAAGTAAAACTAGGATTATGTGTGTGTGCTATATGTTCTAGGTGCTTCTGGATTTAAATACTGACATGTGTTAGGATAGTGATTGCTTAGGACAGGAGAGTAAGGTATGTGGTTAATCACACTTGGCCATTGTAATTAAGGACTTACCATACTTATAATGATCTGGAAATTATCTTGAATAACCATTTTGGTGTTTGAATCTTGTAGGAATTAGTTATGGTTGGTAGCAAATCAGGGAAGGCAACTCGAGGAGGTGTTTGTGGTGGGTGTACTACTGAGCCACTTGTTACCCGGAGCAAAGCTAAGGCTCTCGAGACTGTTCAAGAGGAGTCAAACCTCCATAGTCACCCAGAGGGTGAGGGATCAGCCACCCTCAAATTCACTATAAAGGAGGCTATCGCCGATGAAGTCTATAATGTCATGCAAACTATCTTACCCTCAGGGGTGACCGAGGTGATCAAAGCAATCAAGGATGGAGAGAAAGCTGATAAGAAGGGGAAGGAAAATGAGAAGAATTCTAGAATGTCCACTGGGAGGACGGAGGAATCTGAAGCAGAGCAATCAAACCCTAAGGTTGTAGTCCATGATGACTACAATGATGAGGAGTCTGAGAGAAAGATGACTAAGGGGTGCAACTATGGGGCATCTCAAAGGTGCAAGCCCCAGACCATTGACGGTAACGGCAATGCTACTGCCCCTTATCGTTGGGTCAGAGAGATGGAAGCAGTGCTAGAAATCAGTGAGTGTCGGGAAGATCAAAAAGTTAAGTTTGCCACTCATTCGTTCGTTGACTCAGCATTGTGCTAGTAGGACAATATTGTCCAAGCTAAAGGAAATTGATCAATAGCCAAAATGAAGTGGTCTGAGTTGAAGGAGTTAGTGCTAGAGGAGTATTATCCCTATCGGGAATTAGACAAGATTGAGAAGGAGTTCTTGTATTTGGAGGCTGGGAACATGACTCATCAAGAGTATAGCTCCAAGATCAATGAACTTTCAAGATTTGTGCCAGACATGGTAACACCTGCATCCAAGAAGATCAAAAGATACATGCAGGATTTGCATGTGGATATCAGGAGGCATATGAATGCGGCTAGACCAGGCATGTGTAGATCTGTGGTGGATTTAGCTAGGAGGTTGTATGATGAGAGAGACCCAATGCTTGTACATAATAAGGTAGAGAAATGGAGAGGGAACAAGAATGGAAATGGGAAGAGGTTCGGAGGTGATAACTTTAGGAGTGGAGAGAAGAGAATAAGGGTTGAGGATCAGTCAGGGAGACGGGGAAATGCAGGTGAAGGAGGTGCTTGTAGAAAATGTGGAAAAGGTCATTCAGGGGAGTGTAGAGATGGGACTGGAAAATGTTTTAAATGTGGGGGCAAGGGCCACTATGCTAGGGATTGCAAGGTAGTGAAGTGTTACTAGTGTGGAGAGATGGGACATGTGGAGAGGGATTGCAAGAAAGGAAAATCAGGAGGATCAGGAAGGGTTAAAGCTGGAGATAAGGGAAATGGTGACGGTTCGAAGGCAAAGGCGAGGGCATTCAACATAACTCGCGAGGAGGCCAGGGCAGATCCAGAAGTAGTTTCAGGTATGTTTCTGTTAGACCATGAATATGCTTCTGTGCTCTTTGATTTTGGTGCTACTAGGAGTTTTGTGTCTGCTGCCTTTTGCCGTTTATTGCATGATAAGA
Organism: Flaveria bidentis; assembly: GCA_018326385.1. Classification (NCBI taxonomy): domain Eukaryota; kingdom Viridiplantae; phylum Streptophyta; class Magnoliopsida; order Asterales; family Asteraceae; genus Flaveria; species Flaveria bidentis. Next base: position 8,058 of record BJCM01084765.1, read on the forward strand.
GTAGAAAGTTAGATGAGCCTTTCTATGTAGAAATAGCCATTGGTAAGTCCACTAAGGTAACTAAAGTGGTTGAGGGTTGCCTGATTGAGTTAGAAGAATATAAGTTCCCTGCTAGGTTGCATGTTATGGACTTAGGAGGTTTCGATGTGGTGTTAGGCATGGATTGGTTTGCTATCTATGAAGCCAATATAGTATGTAGCAAGAAGGTAATACGTCTAACAACACCCGATGGTAGATCTGTTACGGTTCGTGGGGATATGGTGTGCTGTGTACCGAAGGTCGTGTCCATGATCATAGCTAAAAAGTACATGAGACATGGGTGTAGTGCTTACTTGGCCTATGTAAAAGATGTGGATGTGCCATAGCCAAAATTATTAGACGTGTCGGTAGTGCGCGAATTTCCTGATGTCTTTCTTGAAGAGCTGACTAGTGTGCCTCCTGACCGCGAAATCGAATTCCAAATTGATTTTCTACCGGGAGCAAAGCCCGTCGCTAAAGTACCATATCGATTAGCTCCTTCGGAGATGGTAGAACTGAGGGACCAGTTGCAAGATTTATTGGATAAGGGCTTCATCCGACCGAGTATCTCTCCACGGGGTGCTCCAGTTTTATTCGTCTAGAAGAAAGATGGTAGCATGCAAATGTGCATTGACTATCGCGAGCTCAATAAGCTGAGCGTAAAGAACTGGTCTCCATTACCAAGGATCGACGTCCTGTTCGATCAACTTCAGGGTGCCAGCTAGTTTTCAAGGATAGACCTGCGGTCTGGTACCACCAATTGAAGGTGAAAGAACAAGACATTTCTAAGACAGCGTTTCGTACTCGTTTTGGACACTAAGAATTTATAGTCATGTCCTTTGGATTAACCAACACGCCAGCTGCCTTTATGGATCTTATGAATCGGGTATATCGACCGATGTTGGATAAATCGGGAATAGTGTTCATCGATGAGATCTTGATTTAATCAAAAAGTGAAGACGAACATGCCGATCATATTCAAGAAGTATTGGAGACACTCAAAAGCGTGAAGTTATATGCTAAGTTCTCTAAATGCGCATTTTGGCTTCGAGAAGTTCAATTTCTGGGTCATGTGGTTAATCCCGAGGGGATCAGGGTGGACAATGCAAAGGTTGAAGCGGTGATGCAATGGGAACCTCCAAAGTCGCCATCTGAGATTGTAGTTTCTTAGGCCTGGCGGGTTACCATAGGAGGTTTATCCAAGATTTCTCCAAGATAGCTTCTCCTTTGACTAAGTTGACCCGGAAGGACGTGAAGTATGAATGGGGCACTGATAAGGAGAATGCCTTCCTAGAACTAAAGATGAGGTTAACTCAAGCCCCTATCTTGACGTTACCTGAAGGGAACGAGGATCTGGTAGTCTACTCGGATGCCTCGTATGCAGGATTGGGTTGCGTATTGATGCAACGAGGGAAGGTGATAGCCAATGCTTCTAGACAATTAAAGGTCCACGAGGCCAATTATCCCACCCATGATTTGGAGTTGGTTGCGGTGGTGTTTGCATTGAAGATTTGGAGGCACTACGTGTATGGGGTGAAGTGCACAATCTTCACTGATCATAAAAGTCTGAAATATTCCTTTGAACAAATGGAATTCAACATGAGGCAGAAGAGGTGGTTGGAACTGATCAAGGATTATGACTGTGAATTTCATCATCAACCAAGCAAAGCCAATGTGGTTGCGGACGCCCTTAGCCGGAAGGGACGACCCGAACCAATACGGGTGAGGGCTTGCCAGATAATCATGACACCTGATGTTATGAAACAAGTGAGGGAGTTCTAGGATGAGGCATTGAGAGAGGACAGAGTCAACTCTAAAAGGATGAAAGGACAAGTTTCAGATTTAGGGGAAAACACCTGGGTGTTAGAACCCGATCTGGGAGAATGTGGATCCCTCTCTATTGGGATCTGAGGGAGAAGATCATGGATGAGGCTCACAAAACTCAATATTCCATTCACCCCGGTGCCACGAAAATGTATCAGGATCTGAAGAAGGATTACTAGTGGCTGGGAATGAAGCGAGACGTGGCTAAGTACGTGAACAAGTGCTTGACTTGTCTACAAGTGAAGGCAGAGCACCAATAGCCATATGGGGAGATCCAGCCTTTGGATATCCTTGAATGGAAATGGGAACACATCACAATGGACTTCATCATGAAGCTACCTCGCATGACGAGAGGAAGCGAAGCGATCTGGGTGATTGTTGACCGTTTAACATAGAGTGCCCATTTCCTACCAATTCATGAGACATTCTCGTCTGAGAGGTTGGCATAGCTATTTATAAAGGAAATCATGGCTCGTAACAACTTGCTAGTATCTATTTTTTCGGATAGGGACACATGGTTTACATCCAAGTTCTAGACTGCATATTAGTACGGCTTACCACCCCCACACAGATGGTCAGTTGGAAAGAACGATTTAAACATTAGAAGACATGCTACAAGCGTGTGTTATCGGTTTTGGAGGAAGTTCGGATGAGCACTTACCGTTGGCGGAATTCTCATATAACAATAGTTACCATGACAACATTGGTATGCCACCTTTTGAGATGTTGTACGGTAGGAAGTGTAGAACACCCGTGTGTTAGGGTGACATTGGGAAAAGGAATTGGGAAGTCTTAAAGTAATTGAGGTCACAACCGAGAAGTTAGATAAGATTAAGGCATTCATGAAAGCGGCAAAGGATCGCCTGAAGTCTTATGTTGATAAGAGGCGTAGGCCAATAGAGTTTGAGGTTGGTGACAAGGTTATGGTCAATGTATTTCCCTGGAAAGGGATCATCAGGTTTCGTAAATGAGGAAAGTTAAGCCCAAGGTTCATAGAGCCATTTCGTATTATCACGAGGGTAGGGGAAGTGGCCTACGGATTCGAATTACCCGATGAGTTTAGTGGAATTCACACTACGTTCCATGTATCTCATCTTAGGAAATGTCTAGTAGACAATGATGCCTTTGTACCATTAGAAGACATTGAAGTCTATTAACAACTGAACTATGTAGAGCAGTCGGTGGCCATACTTGATTGGAAAGAGAATCACTTACGTAATAAAGTGATTCTGTTGGTACGAGTACAGTGGAGACATAGAAAAGGATCAGAATCTACGTGGGAGACCAAGGAGGAGATGATGAAATTTTATCCTCAATTGTTTGATGACTGTCAGGTTTCGAGGACGAAACCTATATAAGTGGGGGAGACTTGTAACATCCCTAAAAGTCAAAACGATCATCGAGGATAATAGGCTTAATTAGTGGGTATTTAATAAAGAAAGGAAATGGGGTATGGGCTAATTAGGCTTATGGGAAAGAGCCTAAGTGATTTAAGCCCCATAATTAGCCCTTTAACCCATCTAATCAGCCACCATCTTCCTTATTCCAACCCTAGCCACCAAATTCGTAAAGAGAGAAAGTGAAGAAAACTAAAGATTTGAAGCTTCAAAGGTTAAGAGATTGAAGATCTGGGTGTTGGAGCATCAAACCATAAGAAAGGAGCAACAAATCTTGGTAAGAATTAGCCTCTAAACCCTTATGTAGATCAATCCTGGATTCTAGGGTTTTGGGTTTTGAAAAGTTACAAAGAATCTTATAAAGGTCACATTTTTACGTATGAAAACATGTAAAAAGCTTAGATATAGTCTCATGGATCATTAACTAAGAGACTGGACGTATAAAGTTGCGATTTGGGGTTAAAAACGGATTGGTTTGTAATTTTTATGCGATGTGCGAAACTGTATATGCATCCAACGAAATTGCATATTCGAACTGCGAAACTATGAAGATTCCCTATGAAACTATAGTTTTTGCAAGTAGTTTCGCAGACATGGAATTCCAAAGAAAGTTGGGCCAAACTGCCATGCGAAACTGGCAGTGAAACTGTCCGTGAAACTAGCAGCGAAACTTCCAACAAAACTGTCAACGAAAATGTCAGTGAAACGAGCAGTGAAACTGACAGCGAAACTGCCAGCGAAACTGTTTATCTGACAGCGAAATTAGCAACGAATTTAGGCATAAATTAAACCCTTTAAGTATTAACTTATCTGTAGGCTGTGTTGTGTGATCCTAGCCTAGAATGCTTAGTTTAGAGGTTACTCACGGTACCAAGGTGAGTTCTAGATCCCCTTATTTGTATGTTTTTCCATTTTTTGGGGTTATTATGCATACTAAATACACGTTTTGAAATGACCAAGATTTTATGAGGTTTTAACAAGGAGATCGATTTCCATGTTTTAGGGTATCAAATGACCAAGATTTTACTCACGGTACCCAGCACGGCCCTAGCCAGGGGCATTGCCCCTTGGTTCCCACTAGGGACTGCTGCCCCTAGAACCCCGCTATCAGGGGCTGCCGCTCCCGAACCCCCGCTGTCCCGCGGAGGGTAGGTTATGTTTTATGATGACTAGTACTTGGTTTGTCGTGTACTTATTAAGTTAAGTATTATATAATAAATTAAAAGACGATATTAATGAAAAGTGAAACGTAATGAATGTTACCCCTAGGCCCATTTGACGATGAAAGTCTTGCAAGCACTACAATAGACTTCAGTTACGTGAGTCAGATGTTTGATGATTGATTCGTATTCATGAGCGGGCTATGTGCCTTGAAGTGTGGATCAACTGTCGGGGGCTAGCTACCATGATGATGTGTACCAACAGGGATCGACATTCGTTGTCGATCAACATGGAGCTCTTGCTTTGTGCAATCTCATTTATGATGAAAATGAAAGATAATGAAAGAATGAAAGATAATGAACATGCTCATTATGATGCAAGAAATGTTATGTATTATGTTGTATGTGTGGTCATTATATGAAGGATAAAGTTATATTTTCTTATTTACCTAAAACTAGAATTCACTCA
>BJCM01084766.1:0-10224 GCA_018326385.1 Flaveria bidentis
TTCAGCTGCTGCTAGAGGTGGTATGATTCCAAAGGCAGTGGCTGACTACTGTAATGAAGATAGAAAGAGAATAAAAATTGATTAGAAAGCCATGACAGCCCTTTAGACTGCTCTTCCAAACTCTGTATACAAATGTTTCAAGAAATGCATAACAGCTAAACAACTGTGGGATGCATTGAAACTAATGTATGAGGGTTCAACTGAAGCCAAGGGGAATAAGAAGGATCTCCTAAAGCAGCAGTTTGAAATTTTCACCTTTAAAACAGGTGAAACCATGCCTCAACAATACTTCAGGTATGTTGAGATTGTGGACACTCTAGTAGATGTTGGAGTGATTCTTGAAAACAGAGACATTGTAAGGAAGTTCATGTACTCTCTTCCTAGGCATTGGACATATTATTGTGTTGTTATTGTGAATCCAAGGATCACAATCAAGAATTATCAATGTTAGAATGGAATCAAGTTAATGATTGCGGAATAAACATTAACCTTGTTTAATTGTTTTTTAAATAAATATAAAAAGAATAGATGTTGATTATGACAAACACAATGATACGAGCACAATAATTAAACAAACAAGATTTAATTCAAAAGTATTTCATGAAAACTGATTAATGATTACAGATGAATAAATAATGAATGCTATAAACAATAATTCTTTGAATGTGTTGATGTTGGTGATGTATTAATGTGACAGCTCCTAGGGTTTGTGTTTGATTGATTGTGTGAATCGATATGATGTTTTTGTGTTTTTTGTCTGATTGGTCGTCTTGCCCCCCTGATGTGAAACCTAGAACTTATATTTATAGACAATTATGAGTCTATTTAGGAAACACCAGATCTCTTGGGATTTGAAATTGTCTTATTGACTTGATACACTTGTATTATTTTAAATACAAGTGTTTGGACTTCGCAGCTGGATTGTTCTTCCGAAGGAATCTTATTCTTCCGAAGGTAGTTTGTTCTTCCGAAGGTAGATTGTTCTTCCAAAGGTAGATTGTTCTTCCAAAGGTATCTTCTTCTTCTAAAGGAGTCTTGACTTTAGTTTCTTCTCTGCTTCGTATGTTCATCAATGAAAATTGATGTTTATTCGAAGAAGATCTTTGGATGTTTGTCTTGTAAGAAACATATCTATGGAAAAGCAAAAATGTTCATCCTTAAATGTTTCTTACACTTAGTCAATTTCACAAATTGACTAAGTATAATGTTTTACCTGCCATCATACACATAAATCAACAAACATATGGTTTAACCTATACACATGAAGCATACATCCAAATGAATTACTAATATTCATTACAAGTTTTGATTAAAGTTCTAAGCCTATACAAAAGGATCTAGACCTATTATTTCTAGATCTAACAATACTCCCCCTTAGGCTTAGACACTTGTAATAAGCTCTTCAAAACTAAAAGCTCCTTCATTCTTGACACCAGCTTTTTGTTGAAATAAGATACTGCATCCTTTTGATCATGATATTTATACTTGATCTCCATTCTACATATCTTTTGTAGTGTATCAAAGCTTAATCCCAAGATGTCCTCCTCAGTTGTTAGAGTTTCCACAATACCTTGATTGTGCACTATTTAAAGCGTAGCTTCTAATGTGATTCTTAGTTCTGATACTTCTTCAATGTTAGCTCCTTTCAACAATCCAACCTTATATCTTCTTTTCTTGTATGTTTTTGCATTTAGATGTGCTCACATTGACAACTGAAAATGTACTTTAAGTAGTTGTATGTCCTTCTCTAAAAATACCAATAATCCCAGATGAAATATGCCTAGAGAATCTGTCAAGCCCAGACTTCCTGTTGGAGATGCACTTTAGGTACGTGTGACATAGGAATCTGTATGGTTTGCATAATCTCCGTTTCTTTATCTCTCCTTTTTCAAAATCACCATCATATCCTATCAGATAGAATACTTTCTTTATGTAGTCATTCTCAAACACATCAGGGTGACCAGCTTCTTGTTTTCTAACTCTAGAACCCTTCTAATAGTCTGTTCATCTATTCTTAAATCTTCATTCCTAATCTCAGCATGAATCACTTTAGTTTCTCTTCATTGCTGTCAGGGCATAGAGCAATCTTGACTGTCTTAAGAATCTGATGATGTCCTGACACCCTTCTGTTATAGGGTCATTAGCATTGAGGAAGGCACACATATTATGCTCTTTAGCAAATCGATTAGTCATCTGTTCAGGAGAGTTAAGAAGAATAGATTAGAATAAACACTACAGACATAAGAATACAAACAATTTTAATGGTAACCAAGAATCAAACAGTTCATTATTGATGATTATGACATGATTTACCTTCAAACCAATGATCTGAGATCAAGATTATATGTTTGTTTGAGGTTTTGATTTGGTAATTTTGATGGTTTGTGAAAAGGGGAAAAGGTTTGTTGTATGCGCTTTTCTAGGTCTGAAAAGTGCTCTGAAAAAGTGAATAATAATATTTAAGTCAAAAACATCATTTATACTCACTCGGACACATTAATTTCATTTATTTAATGAAGTGGGAACCTATCCTTATTACCAAATTTACTATTTCCATAGTTTTTAGTTCTTCCGTAGTTCATCTACGAATGACTTAAAATTAAAAACTAATTTTTTGATGACGTATAATTTAAATTTTCATAGGTTACCAATCTATGAAATTAGATTATACTTATAAAATATTAACTCATCTGTAGTTTACCAATCTACAGATGGTCATATTTTATTAAGTTTCCCACAGTAGCTTCTGTCGATGCGTAAAATGCATTGTAGCTTCTGCTGATGCATAAAGTGCACTGTAGCTTCAACTGATGCGTAAAATGCACTGATTGAAACTTCTTTGATTGTATGGTCCTAATCAACTCATAGGTTACCATTTATTGCTATTGGACCTTGTTGACTTTGTTTTCATGACAATTGTGCACAAGAAGGTTTATTTTTTTGAAAAACTTCGTGTATCCTGCAACCAAGTTAGTGCTCAAGTTCCAATTCCTTCATTTGAATCTATGATCATTGAATTCAGATTTTATGTTTCATGTATTAACTACTCCCCCTAAATTTGCGATTAATGATAAAGTGTTGCATTCATCATAAATTTATGAAGTAAATAGCATGAAAGGCACATGAAAGTCCAAAAGATTATACAAAAAATAAACTAAAGGTAATAAAATTGAATAAAATTTATGTACATGCATATAAACACATATAATGGGATCATACTATGACACTAAACTTCTTCTTGATTGAATTAGTTGTTCAAAAGTGAACTGAGTCTAGTTTTGATTGCAAGTATGTTTGTCCACTTAAATCCAAACAAGAGTATTATATCAACTAGACATGTTGTTTATCATGTTTTAATGTTTATTAGTGTTAATCTGTTATGGGCTTCCATATTCAATTCAAATTAGAGTTTGTCCTCTATTTGTGAGTCAATTAATCACTTTTTCACACTTAGTAACTATGTACATTAAGTTATAAATTCTATCTTGAGACAAATTTGATGTCTCATTAATTCTTTGTTGCTAAAGCTCTTTAGATAATATACAATTAATCATAATGAATTCCTTTGAGAGCTTAGATATGATCATCATCAGGTCACCGGGTCTTTACTTACGTAAAACAGAGGTGCCTTCAACCTAGGTCTTTGTTTACCTAAAATAGAGGGATGATGAGGATCATAATCTATACACCAGTTGGTTACAGAGGTATACCAAGGTGTTTATAACCCAGGTCTTTGTTTACACAAAATAGAGGGAATATGATTTGCAAAGATAGAAGTTATAAAGTGTTTTACATAATGTGCTTAGGTGAGTGAGTTGGTCACATCAATATAAGACTTACTTGCTTGATCTTCAAAATGGAGTTTCCCATAGACATGCTCTTAGTGTAGTTTCCACTCAAGATGAACCTACTCACATATCAAAATACTTTTGATCAGATTAAGTTAATTACTCAAGAAGTAAGCAAAGGCATAGTGTACTATCATTTCCCATACATATTAGATGCTAAAACAAAAGACATTGTAAAAAAGGACAATATTTTTGTATTTTTATATGGTTTTCTGAATGTTTTTGGATTTTATAAATGATTGTTTACAAGAACAGTCACATGCTTTTCTTGGTTGATGATAATTAATCTAAGTTAATCATGCCCAAAGACTAAATTAGAAAATTAAATCTAACTGAATCAAAGGCTTTAGTGAATAAATTAGCAAGTTGATTTGTTGTATCCACTTTGACAAACTTGATTAAACCCTTTTCTGAGCAATCTCTCAGAAAGTGGTATCTGATTTCAATATTCTTTATTTTACTATGTTGAATTAGATTAGCAGTGATAAACATAACAGCTGAATTATCAATATGAATTGGAGTTTGAAGGAAATTGTAACAATAATCAAGTAATTGGTTTTGCAACCAAAGCACTTGAAAACAACCAGCTGAAGCAGCTATATACTCAGCCTTAGCTATTGATACAAATACATTTGTTTACTTCTTGCATGCCATGAAACAAGTCTTGGTCCTAAAAATTGACATCCACTAGTTGTGAATTTTCTTTTGTTGTTGCATCCTCCAAATTCACTATCTAAATATGAGTAAAGAGTATATTCTCCATTCTTTGGATACCAAAGTCCAAGGGCATGTTTCCTTTTCAGATATCTGAAAATTCTCATGATAGCATTCAATCGAGATTCTTTTAGATCTGATTGGCACCTAGCACAAACACACATAGCAAACATTATGTTAGGTCTGCTGGTAGTTAAATACATAAGAGAACCTATCATGGATCTATACAATCTTTGATCAACAGATTTTCCTATAGGATCTGGTACAATCTTGTCAATAATTGAAGCAGGTTTTTGCATGAATCTGCATCAACATGATTAAAAATCTTCAATATTTGATGAATATACTTCTCTTGATTGATGAAGATCCCATCTGTTTTCTGATGAACTTGTAGACCAAGAAAGAAGGTTAATTCTCCCATTGAACTCATTTGAAACTCAAATTTCATCAAATCTTCAAAGCTTACACACAGTCCCTTGTTTGTTGATCCAAATATAATATGATCAACATATATGTGGACAACTAAGAGATCTTGATGATCTTGTTTGAGAAAGAGAGTCTGATCAATAGTTCCTCTTTTATAGTCATGTTTGATCAAGAAAGATGATAATGTTTCGTACCACTTTCTTGGTGCTTGATGAATTCCATACAAAGCTTTGTCAAGCTTATACACCGTATGTAGGTAATCAGGATCTTCAAAACTAGGTGGTTGAGCTACATAGACTTCTTTATCAATCTTCCTATATAAGAAAGCACATTTGACATACATTTGATAGATAATGAACTTCTTATATGATGTATAGGCTAGGAGTACTCTTATGGCTTGAATTCTTGCTACTGGTGCAAAAACTTCATCATAGTCTATCCCTTCTTCTTACTGTAACATTGTGCAATCAGCCTTGATTTGTTTTACACAATTATACCTTTGTCATCTAGTTTATTTTTAAAGAGCCACCTTGTTCCAATTGGATGTTGACCTTCAGGTAAATCAATTAGATTCCAGACTTTTTTCTTTCTAAATTGTTGAAGCTCTTATTGCATAGCTTCAATCCAGCTATTATCTTTTAGTGCAACTGTGATGTTTGGAGGAACCACTTGTGAAAGAAAACAAGTGAAAAGATAGATGTTTGTAGCTCCCCCTTGACTTCTTGTTGTTCTTTCATTAAGATCACTAATGATGTTGTTTATTGGACGAGTCTTATGAATTCTTGTTATTGGAGTAGATTCAAATGGAATAGATGATCCCAAGTTAGACATATCCATTGATGCAGATGGATCCAACCAAGCTGATGAATTTAGGAAGTAGTCAAAGTGTTCGTCATGGTCATTATTGGAAGTGAAGTGTTCTTCTTGAGTTTGAACATCAGGTGCATTGTGAATGTCTTTCGCAAGAACTTCTCCGGAAGTATTTTGTGCTTTCGTAGGAGTTATAGGAACATCTACGGATGGTATGTGTTGACTTCCTGACATCAACTCTTTGGAATGCAGCTGATTATCTCCAATGTGTTTAGTATCTACTTGAGAGTATGGAACAACTGCTGAGTAATTATTCATATCTGCAGATGTAGGATGCTCATTTGAGGATGCTAATTATGTGGATCCATTTGCTGTTCTTGTGCAGGATTATAGTTATTGTTGATTGTTCCTTGTTCCATGATACTTGATGATTGTATTCTTGGAGGATCAGTAGACAATGACACTTCATTCATATTTTGGGGAACAAATGGATAACATGTATCATTAGATCCTACATTATTCAAATAACCAGAGTTAAATGAGTCTATTAGTGCATCTATATCAAACAACCATGATAATCCTTTTGCAGATTTAGGAAATAAGGATTCATCAAACTATTGGACCCTGAAAGGATTATACATGCCAATTCAATGGGTGAGTTGATGTTTGCTCTGCTGGATTCCTACAAGTCCAAGAAGTAATGCGGATGAAGATACTGCACAGAAGAAAAACCAAGTATGGCTAACTGCATTTGTAAATACGAAATTCATAAAACAACTGCGGACAAATATTTGTTCTTCCGCATTAACAAATGCGGATAGCTTAGAAGAAATGCGGACAAGAGTTGTTCATCCGCATTTGCCAAATACGGATGACAAGTCAAATGCATATAAGTATTTGTTCATCCGTATTAACTAATGCGGATGACTAACATACTAATGCCGAAGATCATGTAAAGAAATGCTGATCAAGACAACTCATCCGCATTTGCCAATGCGGATGAATCAACAGAAATGCGGCTGAAGACTTAGACTAGTTCTGTTTAGATCAAGGGTAGTTTAGTCATTTTGTAAAAAGGCATCTTGTCTGCCTATAAATAGAGGAGATAACCTCATACATTGACGATGTTAATAGACAATTAGAATATCTTTTGTCTTTTATTCTCTAGGTGCATTATTACTGTTCTAGCAAAAACCCTAGCAAATACTATAATCAATCACCTTCATCAATATATACAAAAGCATTTATGAGTATATTCTTGCATTAAATGTTTATTGATTGATTATTTCCGCCATTCAATCTTTGAATTGATTACCATATTCGATCCTAAGTCAGAATCTCAATCTCACTAACCCAGTCAATTGGTATCAGAGCTTTGGCTCTCGGTTCTTTCACAGATCTACCCAAGATCTGAATAAAACTTGATTGATCTGGTGATCGAGTTGCTAGTAGAGTATACCATCATCTCTACGTAGTAAACAACAGAAAATACTCTTAAAAAGGACCTCTATCAATACGTTCTCACCTTCAAGAACTATATACAAAATCTTTAGATTAATACGAAAATAAGAAATATAACAAAAGTTGCGACAGAAACCGAGTAACATTAACAGATCTTACTTACTGAGCATTTGTTGAAAGATTTGGACTATTCAGACTAATTAATCTCAAAACTCACCTAATCCATACTTAAACAAGTTAAAACTACCTGTTTATATGGATTCTCACAGTTTTTCAGAACTTGGTCATACACCTAAACCTCCTATGCTTAAACATAAATATGAGTTTAAGCAATAGAAAATCAGGTTCAGGAATTACATTACAGGTGTAATCCTGATTTTTGGATCTCAATTTGCAAAGGGCCACACATCCCTGTTACTCTATTTGCAGATAAAGATGCCATCTATAAGACAGCATGAATACCCATTGAAGATTTGACCATTGATGATGAAGATTACAAGAAAATCAAGATAGATCTGAAAGCTTACTCTATCCTAACTCAAGCACTCAAGATGGATGTGCTGAAAAGATTAGAGAAGTATGGGACTGCCAAAGCTGTATGGGATGGACTAAAAATTATGTGTGAGGGAAGCAGTGAAGTTGTAGAAATTTACAAGGATAAACTTGTTAATCAGTATGCAACATTTCATCACTCCAAGGAGGAGTCCATACCCAAACAACTGCATAGATTTGTACAATTGGTAAATGATTTGGAAATCATGGGAGTCACTTACAAGGTCAAGGATTTAAACAAGAAAATGCTGCACAGTCTTCCAGAGACCTGGAAACAAAATGTGACAATGCTAAAGATCACTCTTTATCTTGAGAGTACAAGTCTGGATATAATGATAGCCAAGATAGAAGCATTGGAGTTAGATGAAAGAAGCAGAAACTTGGGAGGAACCAATGTGATTGAGGCATACAAATTTCCATCAGAATCTCATTCTATAGAAAATGCCTTCATCATAGAGGAGGATGATTTCATCTCTACAAGAGATCAACTGAATACCACAGGGTCATTGCAACTCCATCAACTAATCATCCATCAATATCATCCCAAGCATCTAGAGGCATTACTGCTCCTACAACCACTCCTGATGACCTAAGATCTGAAGAACAAAAGGCAACTTACAATGCCTTTGTTGCAAGCTTTGAAGCATATTTAGGAGGAAGACTCACATCAGCACATCTGATCCAGGAGGACATAGAAGAAATGGATCGGGATGATGTGGAAGAAATGGATCTGCAATGGCAAAAGGCCATGATTGCTATAAGAGCAAAGAAATTTTTCAGAAAACGAAGAAAACTCAGCCTTAATGAAAATACAAAGCTGGGATATGAAAAATTCAAAGTGAAATGCTTCAACTGTGGTATGGCTGGCCACTTTTCAAGAGAATGCAATGCCCCCAAAAGAAACAACTTTCAAAGGAATTCTCAAAACCAGTCATCCCCACTGTCAAACTCAAGCTTTCAATCCAATAATCATCAGCAGCAGTATCATCATCCACAACAACATCAATCATATCAAAACCAACCTCAACTGACAAACCAAGCTCATGGAAGTAGTCAGTCATCTGCGAATGCTCTCGTGATTAAGCAAGACGGAGTATGTGACTGGAGCCTTTATGCAAAGGAAGTCAAGCCTCAATTTCAAAATCATGCACTGATGGCTCACATCAACGATGGTCCATCTCCCATGTCTTCTGAGGTAAAATCTAACCTGTGTAGTGAAAAATGCATTAATGAACTGCAAGGTTATAGAGAGCATAACCATAAACTTGCAGACAAGATAAAAGAGGAAAAAGTAAAGTTAGAGATGTTAAAGAGAAAGATAAAAGGCTTTGAAATCAAAATAAAATCTCTCATCTCTGACATTGAAAAACTACATGGTGAAAAGTACACTCTTGCAGCTGAGAATGTGCAACTTACTAAAAAGTTAGCTCAATCTAAAGCTGAACATACTCTTACTGAAGTGAAACTAGAAAAGTTTTAGTTGTCTTTAGTTAAGCTGCAAGAGATGATTGATTCTCAAAAGAATCCAAGGACATGTCTGGGATTGGGTATAATTCATGTCCTCCACCATATAATAACAACTACACTGTCATGCCTAAATCTGTCACATTCAATGAGGAAATTGAAACTAAAACTATGGAACCAAAATCTATAGTAAAACAAGTAACCAATCCTCAAAGCAAACTTGATGTTTATATTGAAACAAATAAGGATAAAATCAGATTGGGACACCCAATCCAAATCAAAAAGTGTTCAGACAAGGCAGTGTGTGTCATCAAACCCACAAGCCCCATTAAGGAAATTGTTCTATTTGTGAAATTCATACCTTCTATTTTAAAAGGTAAAAAGAAGTTAGTGAATTCATTGAAACCCACTGCTGAGAGCAGTTCTGATAATAAGATTATATCTCCAAACAATTCAAGCAAATCAGAAAAGGTTTCACTGTAAAAGAAACAAAAAGGATCACTGAGTTCAACACATAAAACTCTATTAGACCCTCAGTCTTCAAAATTAAGACAGGGAGTTGGGTTTGATATTTGCAACAAGGACACATTGACCAGTTTGAAAAAGAGGTGAGAAATGGGCTGAAGAAACAAAAATAGCCCAGAAAATCAAACAAATCTAGTGTTGTGAAGCAAACTACAAAAGGGCTGATTTTGATTCATCCCCTAACCAAAAGAAAGTGGCTGAGCAGCAAATGAGAAAATCAGCTAAGTCACACAAATCAAATTCCGATTCAATCAACAAACAAATGTATTGTGACATATGTGATATGTTCAATCACAAGATAGAAGAGTGCTTTTATAATCAATATTGCTCTATCTGTGACATGAACAACCACTCAACCAAAAACTGTTATTTTAACAAATATTGTTCAGTCTGTGATATGAACAATCACAATACATCTGATTGT
>BJCM01084768.1:0-11443 GCA_018326385.1 Flaveria bidentis
ATATATATATATATATATAAATTGACTCCTCCAGATTTGATGAGTGTATTCTAAATTATGACAGTGTATTACACCATAATCCTCACCATGGGGTTGTTGAATTCATTATTGGTAATGGACAATGGTGTCTCTCTTTTTATTACATCCATCACACATTAAAGTTTCTAGGTTTCTATTTAAATGATAATGGTTAAAGAAAAGCATTTTACTACACCTAGCAAGATGGATTGGGAGGGTACCGAGCCGATTTAAAAAACAATCATTTTTGTTCGAGTCAGGACAAGATCAGATGAGATTGGGTTCGGCCTATAAAAATGATCTTTTAAACATACAATATTCGTAATATAATAGTCTTTTAGTTATAATTCCTTTCTCTATATACCGCATAACAAATCAACACAACTTCAATTTGGGTCAAGTTTGAGATTAACTTCAAGAAAAATCTAATTGAACTCTAAAATAAGTTCTAGACAAAAATATTATAATAGTTCAAATTGACATAAATCACAAAACTGGTCTTGAATGCATGTACTTGTAATGTAGCCTACATAAACCCAAATTAAGATCCAATACATAAACCCAATCCAAAACATACTATATCACTTTGATTTATGGATCACTACACTATTAAATGTAACTTATAATATAAAATAAACTAAAGATGCATATCTACATTGTTTCTATTGTATGTTTCTAATAGTTGGTTAGTGCCGGGATTACATCATAACTAATGCATGTGCAATTAAATACTACTAAATATGATATATAACTAATCAAAGAATTTCATGATAAATATACTCAGACCACGGTGAACTTGAAGATAAATTGCGTATGATACCCACTTCTAACGAGATGGATACTGATTATACCCGTAATGAGATTAGAGTGACGAGTAATATAATTATTTATAT
Source organism: Flaveria bidentis (assembly GCA_018326385.1). Lineage (NCBI taxonomy): Eukaryota > Viridiplantae > Streptophyta > Magnoliopsida > Asterales > Asteraceae > Flaveria > Flaveria bidentis. The sequence continues at coordinate 912 of BJCM01084768.1, forward strand.
AATTAAAATAGTATTTAATAATAACAACAACTAACTGTATGAAATATTTTTATTAGTTGAAGCATCTGAAGATGTGATAATTGAAGTATACTATCTCAAACAACAACCAAATTAAAGATTTTATATAATAAATTTTGAGATATATTTATTATATATATGGGTGACAAGAATTATAATAATTAACATTACCCAAGCTTATAATTACAAGATGGTTAATGAAACAACACATGATATAATAAACAAAGTGTCTGGAGGAGACTATGTTGGAAGGTTTCACACCTAACCCTAGCCATATATACAAACTTAAATGAGAATGAGGAGTTGTCTTCTTTTCCAACAAATTTCGCAGCTCCAACCACTATATATAGTAGTGGTGACAGACGTATATGCTATTTCCTAGCATCTTCGGCCGAATCTTAACAATAATAGCAATAACAGGGAGATACGAGGTTGAGACATATAACACAAGATCCTCGATAAAAAAACCAACTGCATACACTAAAGGATGTTTGCTTATGATGTTAATATTACAAACTCATTTACCACTAATATGGCGCGTACGACTATATCTATGCAAGAACTTGCCCCAAAAGTTGAAGATGTGATGTTAACTTGATTATGGGTTGGTCTCATGCATCTTCTTTCAAGTTATAATGTCATATCGAAAGTGTTCATCTTATATAACATTACGACGATTTCATCACACTCACTTTTTATGTGTTTTTACAAATTCTTGGATCTACTTGTTACCCGATCAAGGTAGCATCACTTAAGCTAATAAGATTTTATAATGTACTTAAAACAATGCTAAAAACTCTTTAAAATACAATTTCCTATTGAAAAACATACATTTCGACCATCACAGCTTTCAAGTCAACTATCTCATAAACGACTTATCGATAACGGCAATGTAGATACTTGTTGTAGAGCTAACTTAATTTCCAACAAAACCAACAAAAAATTATCAAAATCCATCAAGTGTATCTCAAGTTATGATGAAATGAATCAAGCATAGAAACACACCATCACCATCCCCTTTCTTTAAAACCTTCATTACAACATTCATCCATCTTGGTTTCTAAACGTTGATTATAAACAATCAAACGGACGATATTCAAACAGACACCATCCGCGTTGTAGCTCCATCAACCAATCAAATTTCAGTATTACGATACGCTCTCACTTAATTCACCTTATTTAAATCCCCAAATTCATCGTCTTCATTACAACACCTGCAACTTTTGATCCAATATTATAAACCCTAACCCTAGCAATGGCGACGGAGGAGCCTATTGTGCCGACGGAGGCTACCGCGGCGGAGGATGCACCGGCGACGGAGAATCCCACCGGAGAAACCGAAGCGAAGAAGATGAAGAAATCATCCGCTCCGAAAAAACCTAGGAATCCTGCTCAACATCCTCCTTACTTCGAGGTATTTCGATTGCATTTCGATTGAATTTCGATTGAATTTCGATTGTATTTCGATTGGTGGTTTGATTTGTGAAATTGATTGGATGATATATGATAGATCTGAAATTGATGTTTGATTTGTTGATTGATTATGCAGATGATTAAGGAGGCAATTGTTACGTTGAAGGAACGAAATGGTTCGAGTCAGTATGCGATTGCGAAGTTTATCGAAGAGAAGCATAAGAATATTCCGGCGAATTTTAAGAAGATGTTGTTGACTCAATTGAAGAAATTCGTCGCCGGAGGTAAGCTTGTGAAGGTCAAGGGTTCGTACAAGTTACCGGCGAAATCCTCCGGTGAGTCTGCTCCGTCGAAGAAGACGGTTGCCAAGGATAAAGCTCCGGCGAAGAAGAAAGCTCCGGTGAAGAAGAAGACGGCCGTCGCTCCGAAATCTAAAGCTCTGGCGAAGCCGAAAGCCCCGGCTAAGCCCAAGCCGGCTCCAAAAGCAAAAACAGCTCCGAAAAGCAAACCAGCTGCTAAAGCCAAGCCAGCTGCAAAGCCCAAAGCTGCAACTCCGGCGAAGAGAAAAGCAGCTGCAAAGCCGAAGACGCCGACGAAACCTGCGGCGAAGGTTGCTCGGACATCAACTAGAACAACACCGGGGAAGAAAGCTGCAGCGGCGGCTCCTAAGCCGGCGGCGAAGATAGCTGCGGTGAAGAAGTCGCCGGCGAAGAAGGCTCTGGCGAAAAAGGCCGCAACTCCGGCGAAGAAAACCGGAGCAACGAAGAGAACCGGAGCCACGAGAAAAGCAAAGAAATGATGGGTGAATGTGTTTGATTTTAGGCATTAGATGCAAAGTTTTGGAGTGATGAATCATGAATGCATGGGTGTATGTATGTAGATTGTTCATCATCATACCCATGAACAAGATTTATAGAGTTTGGATCTTAATGTCATCTGTTTCGATACAACTCCAGTGAAAGATCAAAGATCCTCCAACTGATTAGGGTTTTCTTTATCTGTTCAATTCAATTGGTTGTTATTATTATTATTATTATCATCAGTCTTGGATTATATAGAATTTTGAATCTGTTTCTGCATATTTTGTGTTTGCAATAGGGTGTGTTTTTGCAGGTTTGTTCGCCGGAGATGTGGACTCACGGCGGCGCGTGTGGTAATGTACGGTGAGGTAAATGTTATGGTCTACGTAATGTCGTGATCTTTACGCGCGTGGATTTTGTTTTTTGTGTGATGAGGTGTTCGAAGGTTTTAAAGGTGGAAATGTTTTTATAAAGCGTCAATTGTCTTAATCATGATTCGTGTGATGTAAAATTTATTATAAGTTGGATATTTGAATTTAAAGATGCGTCAATATTATCATCTATTATATTTAAAGTAGTTATCGGATATTTAAGTGGTTTTAATTAAAAAAAATGACGTGTTATTAGATATATGTGTGATTTTAATTTATAACAGTGACATGTGATTGAAGTTTTTTTTATAATACAAATAAGGTTTAGAAAATGCTTAAATGATATAAAGATTATCTTTCATTCATGAAGCTTTATAATGGTTTATGGAGTTTTTTCATCGGTAAGTTTTAGAAATATATTGTTTGATTAAGACACGGTATTTTTATTCATTCAGACCTTTTAATGATTTAGCATAATATTTATTAAAAAGAAAATCGTAAAAGTATTGATAACACACTAATTAGACACTTGATAAAATTAATTATATTAGTTGCTACGATTACTAGAGAACATAATCACTTGTTTTGTTGGATTGTATGATTATCTTGGTTAATTCATTGTTAATATTTTTATTGATTTGATTATATAGACATAATCTAGTTCAATTTTCCATTAAGTTAATGTATGTTTCTTGTACTTGCACAAAAGCGTATGTTAAAATGTTTAGCAAGCTAACATGAAATCGAAAAATTCATAACACAATCGTATGCCAATGTTAACAATATACATGTGAAAACTATTTTTTCTTGATTACATGTGAAAAGTTCAATTAGAAACTTTTAAAACCATTGAAAACTATTTTTTCTTGATCTGAATGTTAATAGGCATCCAACGAGAGTTGATCGATACCTAATAATTTTTCCATCTCATTTCTCGTGCGTTTTGTCAGCAAATTTTGCCATATTTAAACTCTAGGTTCCTCATACATGATAGTATGATACATCTAGTTATAAACTAAACTAGCCCAATCACTATAAATGTAATTCAATTAATCTTGAATAAGCACATATTAAAATGCATATAAAATTACTTAAACCAATGATCTTTTGCGTAGTGGTTAAGTGGGAGATGAGAGGCTTTGCCCCTTTTGGAGGTGAAAGGTTCAAACCTTGCATTAATGAACAATTACTAACTTGGTATACTAACTACTAACTATTAACCCTGGTGTTCAAACTATTACGATTCCATCTTTTTGGTTGTCATCACTCCTTCCTACATTAGTACATTATGAACATACCAAGGTCATTTAGATAGATATTCCGGAGGTTAAGTACATTTCCAAAACTGAACTTGTAATCGTTCCTTATTGTAAGTTAGACAAAGCTCATATTTTTATTTCCCCTGATCACCACAAATATTATTCTTAAATGTTATGTGATATAAAACAATTATGCATGAATGGAGCCTGATGTTACAATTTAAAATTCATAATGTGTCAAGATATGAATTGATATCAACACACAATGAAAAAGAAACTCTCTCAAAACCTTTATTAGAATTTTTGTGATACGAAAATCCTATGCTAAGCCATCTATCTACAATGTCGGATCTATTCCTATCTACAATGTCGGATCTACTAATCCTATCAAGATAAACAACGTGGCTTACAAGCAATTTTTAAATAAAACAAGACTCTTATCCCTTTCCTATCTTATCTCCATGAACCAACTTGTTCAAGGATAATCCAATCCGCTAGAACTTAGAATTCAGAAATTAATAAAAAACCAACAATGTGCTTATTAAAGAGTATATCAAGATCAGAAGCGTAGAAGTGGCTATTGGCCTTTAAGTATGTGTAAATAGATTGAGTTACTTGTAAGCTACTTAAAACCAGCTTGCTAAAATCTCGAATTAAACTGAACTTAAGCTTATATCGGGGCTCATTTAACAAATAAATTGTGCCCGACCTTCATATATTATGCGCGATCAAGCTTACCGCTATAATCAAGTTTTTATTTATATAACTTAATTAAACATATATTTATATAATAATTATTATTATACATAAACAATATAAAAGCTTGAAAAACTATTCACGAGTTGAGTTTGAGCATTATAATACACTTATAAACAAGTCGAGCTTATACCTCTATACTTCCCATAAATAATATTTCTTTATTGTTTTTTACTACATTTTTATCAATTTCTCACTCAAAAAATATATGTGAAAATCATATATAAAGAATGAATAGTAAATTTTTATATTTAGAGAATGAAAACAATTTTTCCTAAAATTCTGGGGGATGGGGTTTGGAGATGAAATCCAAATGTACAAGTGATACATGTGAATTCTATGGATAGATCTAAATTATAAGAACGAAAATGGAAATATGATCCAAATGAGAGTCTTCTTAAGTGTATTAGTAGAAACATTAAGTCAAATAGTGTTACATGTGAATAAGTGGGAATCTTTTACCAAAATGGGTAGATGATACAACTCTATAAATAATAATTGAAGTTTATAATAAATGACCCAAATAATTAAATGATATAAATGAGAGTAAATATAAATTTAAGTATTTTCTATCATCCCCCTCAAGCGAACGATGGCAGACCCAGACGTAGTAGATGGCAGAAGAATTCAAATTGCTATCATGAAAAACTTTTGATGAATATGTCAGCCACTTGAAGCTTGGTCGGGACAAAGTGTGGAGCTTACCAGAGGAGATGAGCTCACGAATGAAATGGTAGTCCAAGTCGATGTGTTTTGCCCATTTGTGAGAAACTGGATTCTGGGTGAGGAATAAGGCATTGCGGTTATCACACAAAAGGGTTGGCCGATGTGGTGGTAACGTATGCAACTTTTTTAGTAAGTGTGTGATCCATACTAGTTCAGCAATAGTATGTGCCAATGCATGATACTCTGATTCACAACTTGAACGGGCAATGGTAGGTTGCTTTTTGGCACTCCAAGATACAAGGTTTCCACCTAGAAAAATAGAATAGCCGTATGTGGACCACCTTGTTTCAAAACAACGAGCCCAATCAGCATCGGAGTAGCCCAACAGGTTCGTGGTCTTGGATTTACTGAAGGTGAGGCCATAAGTGACAGTGCCTTTAACATAACACAAAATCCTGTTAACACATTGAAAGTGAGTATTAGTAGGAGCCTGGAGGAACTAGCCCACTTGACTAATAACTAGAGGTGGCAAAATGGGGGTTGGTTGTTAGGTTAGGATGGATTTAGGTCTAGATGGGTTTGGGTTAGGATAGGTCATTTAGAAAAAAAGGTCAGGATGGGTTTGGGTTAGGATGGGTTCGGGTCAGGATGGGTTCGGGTTAAAATGGACAAATGCTTATACAAGCTCAAAAAGATACATATACGACTTCATCTATATAGGGTGGTACCTTCAATAAAGCGACGATGATGGTGCGATAATGAAGCGTAGACCCGACTATAGGTGTGGTGGTGGTGAGCGATGAAACTCAAGATGGAGACTGATGCGGAGCCCGACTGTAGGTGCGGTGATGGAGCGGTGGTGGTGCACGATAAAACTTGACAGAGGTGGGAAGGTGTAGATGCGGAGGACCGGTGGTGGTTCGATGGCGGTGGTTCGGTGGTGTTGCGTTAGTGGTGCGCGATGAAACTTGACGAAGATGACCAATTTGAGTGAAAGAAACCTTGACTTATTGTGACTTAAAGCTCTAATTTTGAAAACCCATCTTGACCTATGATATTTTTTTCCAAAAAATTCTTTTAACCCATCTTGACCCCCTTGTATTTTTTATTCAACCCATTCTAACCCATCTCTATTTTTAAAACACCCATTATGACCCAAAATCACATTCTTGGACTTCTTTTGACACCTCTACTAACAACGTAAGCATTATCAGGTCGAGTGATGGTTAAGTACTGGAGAGCTCCAACGAGAGATCGATAATGTGTTGGGTCCTTATAAGGTTCTCCCGCGAATGTCAATGAGATATTCGAAGAGAGTGGTGTAGGAACTGGTTTAGACTCCAAGAGTTTTGCTCTATCAAGAATTTCATGAGCATACTTAGACTGACTTAGAATAGCCCATCTCTTGTGTGAAGAACTTCAAGACCAAGAAAAAAGTTAAGATTACCAAGATCTTTAGTTACAAATAAAGAAGTATCAGCTCGGCTACAAATGAATCCATTTTGAAGAAGAAAGGTACTCAATCTAGAGAACCAAGCACGACACACTTGTTTGAGTCCATACAATGCTTTGTTGAGATGACAAACATGTGTCGGATGTTGAGGATCCACGAATCCAGGTGGTTGTTCAATGTAAACACATTCATTCAAATAGCCATGCAAAAAGGCATTGTTTACATCTAGTTGGTGTAGTTTCCAACCATTAATAACTGCCAATGTGAGAATAATACATATAGTAGCTGCTTTCACAACAGGCTAAAGGTGTGTGAGTAGTCTAACCTAGGAATTTGACTGAAACCCTGGGCCACAAGATGAGCCTTATGCCTTTAAATAGAACCATCTGCCTGATATTGAGTACGATAGAGCCATTTACACCCAATCACATTATGATCCTTAGGTCTAGGAACAAGAGTCCACGTGTAATTGCGTTGAAGGGCCGACATTTACTTGTGCATAGCGTCCATCCAATCGAGACTTCGAGCAACGGTGGTAAAAGTTTTCGAGTCTTTAGATGCAAAAAGGGCGGTGTACAGGTTGTGGGCAACAATGTGGGCAAGGTTGGCTCGATGTTTGGGTCTAAAGATCCTTGATTTAGATCGTGTTATCATTGGGTGGCCAGAGGTGGTACTAGAGATAGGAATGGTAGGTGGTAGTGGTGACTGGGCCAAAGGTGATGGTGAAGGGTGGCTAGGAGGCGAGTCGGGTGTGGAGGTGTCAAGATGAGCCGCCCCAGGTAGGGTTGGGGTATTGGGTGATTGGGTTGTGAGAGATGGAGAATGGGCCTCAGTTGTAGTAGAATGAGTGGGTGAAATAGGTTGTTGGTCTTGTAGGAGTGGAGAATGGGCTTTAGGTGGGTTGTGAAGGCAAAGCCCACAAGGGGTGTATTTACGAGGTGTTGGAGAGTGTGGCTTATCAGCAGTAGGCATGTTGGGGATGATGGGAGTATCTCCAGTGAATGTGGTGAAAGGAATAATGGATAAATCACTAGTCTGATTATTATTTGAGAAAGAAAAACGTTTTCATCAAACTGAGCATGACGGTAATATAATTTCGTGAGGTGAGAGGGTCAAGGCATTAATACCCTTTACGTCGAGAACTATAGCCGATATATTACACGGTTTAAGTTTAATAATACGTTTAACGTTTTGACGAGGACTAGAGTTTCAAGTGGAATTTGGGGGATTGTCGTAAGTGCATCAAATAATAAAATAAAGTAATATACCATTTATGTGTTTTAATATAAAGAAAATGAAATTAAACCATTTATATACATTAATAAAGTTTAAATATAAAATAAAATTTTGAAACAAATATGATTTAAACAATAATAATTTTAAGGTAATGTTGGACCAATAATAATTTATTAATTATTATTTAAAATCCATTTTAATAGGAATAATCCAAGAATAATCCTTGTTAAAATGTTTTATTAAAAAGATATTTGATTATTTAAATTTAGAAAAATTACAAAAAATAATTTAGTGTCTTTAAAAATATTTAAAGTTTACAAAAACTATTTTTATATTTATTAAAAAATTCTATAAATTATTTAGAGGCTGAAAATCCTTAAAAATGTTGGAGGGTGCTCGGTTTCGAACCTGGGACCTCCAAGTGTGGATGTGAGTGAGTAACCAATGCACCAGGGTCGTGATGATTGTTTAACTGGGTCTTAAAGCCTTAAAACATAAACAATAAGAAAACCCCCCCAAATCACACAAACCCTAGATACGTTTGGATCCAAAAAGAAGCATAAAATGATAAAGATTGTTGTAATAAACATGAGGCGTTTGTTTCCCATGTAAAATCTAGTGTGTATGTGGTTTTAATTACCCGGATTGATGTTTAACTCAACAAGAACAAATGGAGAACAGCCGCGACCAACGTTGTGTTCAATGGATGTTCAAATGAAGACTATAACAAATTAACTTCGTGGGGAGCTTTTTCGGGTGCTAATGATGATTTCCCCTCAACCAATTCGTATTAAGAGACCTCAGAAGGTCGATTTCGCCAATGTTGCAGGTCGTGATAAAAGAGAGAATCGGATGAGATGTTTGTGTGGGTTTTAGGTGAAATTGCGAATTGTGAACGTTTAGGATTTCTTAGATGGTCATTTAGGTTAGTTTAATTAGATTAATATTAGGATTTATTGCTCAAACGGCTCTATGATTTAAGAAAAACTTCGGTTTCGTGTGTTAATACCCATAACAATCCTTTAATCGAATTAAAGTGTAGTAATAAGTTCGATCCATGTTCCTGAAGCGGTTGGGAACAGTTGGGGTTTGATTTTTATGCTTCTTATTCGACTTTGGGACTCACTGGAGTATGGCCGGAAGGTTGGCCGAAAAACCGTGGGTGAAGGGAAAATTGGGTTGGGTTTTAAATAATTACACAAATGGTCCCTACAGTTTGATTCTTATTATTTTATACACAAACTTTTTATTTAAAGTTTCTAAATTAAGAAAACAACCCCCTTAACTTAATTACTTTAAGTTTAAATTTTTTTAAGTTTAATAATTTTTATAAATTATTTTTATTATTATTACTATTATTATAATACATATTAAACACTTTGGTCAGTGGCTACAGTGTCATCGTACTCACACTTATGCACAATGTACAACCCTACTATGCAATTGTTATCTTCATCCTTTTTCTTGACAAAAGCGACCAAGATAAGAAAGTGTGTTAACTTCTTGATCTTCTCCTTCGTCAGTCATCACTCCATATCTTCCCCTTTCTCTGCTCACTTCTGCAGGTCTCCCCCAAAACAACCACAAAACTCAAGACATCACATATACAACAATCGACAACGCAATCGACAGATTATGGGTAACTAATCAAGCACAAACCCATGCAAGACCCATAACAAACATCATATTAACAAAACTAGGAGCAACATGTACGGTGTGGTGGTTGAAGAAAAGAACCCGAGTGTCTTAAATCTGTTGACACTTGAGTGGTGGTGACGTCGGTATAGGTGGGGAGAGAACCCGAGAGAAGGATGCAATCTGTGCGATGTGATGGTTGAAGAAGATGATGATATAGGTTGAAGATGGTTATGCCTTAGCGATTGTGACATGATTTTGCAAGAGAGTGTGTGTAGAAGAAATGGAGACAAATGGGTTGATTTGAATTCATGGATTTGAAACAACTTTCATTTCAATTTAGCCTTTAAATTAAGGGAAAATTACGAAAATAACCATTTGACCAAACCGAATTACTAAAACAATCGGTCAAAAACAAAGTTTATTTAATAAAACAACCAATTTTATCGCTCCACGTGTCTATCACTCGCTGATGTGATGGTTGAAGAAGATGATGATATAGGTTGAAGATGGTTATGCCTTAGCGATTGTGACATGATTTTGCAAGAGAGAGTGTGTAGAAGAAATGGAGACAAATGGGTTGATTTTGAATTCATGGATTTGAAACAACTTTCATTTCAATTTAGCCTTTAAATTAAGGGAAAATTACGAAAATAACCATTTGACCAAACCGATTTACTAAAACAATCGGTCAAAAACAAAGTTTATTTAATAAAACAACCAATCTTATCGCTCCACGTGTCCATCACTCGCTGACGTGACGAGGGATTATGGGAATTTCTTGGCCAAAAAAGCATGTCAGCGAGGGATTATGGGAATCCCTCGCCCACATATACATCCCTCGCTGACTCAGCGAGGGATTATGGGAATCCCTCGCCCAAAATTACAAAATGCCCCCCCGCCCATAATTAAATATATATATATA
>BJCM01084769.1:0-19551 GCA_018326385.1 Flaveria bidentis
TGTGTTCGGGTGTCGTCATGACGCACTTGTCATCATAATTATTTGCTTCTCTATCGTATACCATGTGTTATGACGATCCCGTCTCGTTACATTCTCGTGTTTCCGCTTTAGCGGGGGTGTGACAATCACTTACACAGATCTGCACAAGCCTTGTTCTATAAAGATCGTAACAAAATTCAAGAAATCTTAAGGTTGGGTGAGGGTTTTTGCCAAATGATTGTGGGGTCGTAGCATTCTAAAGCATTTAATCGAACCTTAACGAATCATCTGTTGTTTGCTGAAAAAGATAGGGCATGAGTTTAAGTGGACAAACATATCAGCAATCATTATTAATCTATTTTACAATTTCAAAATCATTCAAAGACTGTGATTAGATTTAGTTATCAGTATGATCTCGTTGCCGGTCGATGACTAAATTCATCTATGTGCTAATACATATCTTGAGGATGTGATCTCTGATCAATTTGATCTTAGTTATGGTTGCTTGATACTAAAATAAAAATGCAGCAATACTATAATTTCGCTATTTGTTTCGCTAAGACGAAATTGCAATTTCGCTCGGCATGCTCATCCTATGCGATGTCTTTTCTATCTGAGTTTCATCTGACGAAATTGCAGATTCGCCAAGCAAAACTATAGATTCATCGGGCGAAACTATAGTTTCAATGGCTGCGAAACTATTTGCTATTTAAGTCTTTTTGCAAAATTATTTGTTCACTTTCGCACTATCGACCTGTGATGTCCCTTAGGGCTTCTCCGTGTCCTTATTTGACGATTTTGTGATTATGTGCTTTATTTTATTGATTGATTGTTGATTCAAGTTCGCAAGTGAGTTTCGAACTCAGGACCATCCTTTAATCTAGTTAATAACATCTCATTGTGGGTATATTTAATCGAGACTCTTTGGTACCTTCGCTGTTCGTTTAGCGAAACTACCGATAGTCCAGCGAAACTAAACGAAAGTTCTTGATTTCTTAGCGAAACTGTAAGGTTATGCTGTCCGTGCGAACTTAACAGTTTCACTGCCTAACTTTCAGTTTCTTTGTGCTAAAACTATAGTTTCGGCCAATCGAATTTACCTCCTTGTTTGGGCGAAACTAATGTGCTTTTACTAGCGAAACTATACTTTCTCTTGCCGAAACTAAATCTAATTCTGCGAAACTATATTTTCGGCTAGCGAATTTATTAATTTTATTTTTTATTTTGTTATTATTCTTTTAATTATTATTATCCTTTGTTGTATGTTTTCATTCTTCATTCTTTATTCTAATGTAATTCATTTGGTTTGTATCTCAGGTTTCAATGGCAAATTTAAAGTTAGATGAGAGAAACAACATCACTGTTATTTTGGATGATAAACATCCGAAAGCCGCCGGGTTTAGAGATTGTATTAGATGGTTGCAAAGATCTCCCATATATATTCTATATCTCATTCCAGTACCATATATGACCTTCATATCAGAGATTTCTGGAGATCCGCTGAATATGACATAAGAGGAAATAATGAAAGAATTGCTGCCAAAGTCTTAGAGCACGAGGTGATTATTACTGCAGAGGTAATTTTGAGGATTTTGAGGCTAGAGGAGGATTTCGGTGAAGAGGTTTCTATGTCTGATACACAGGTGTTTGAAGCATTCAGAATCATGGGTTATGAGGGGCCAGTTTTTGGTTCCTGAAAAAAGATCAAGAAGTCTTTTCTTTCCAAGGAATGGAGATTTATTGCTCACGTATTCATCATGTGCCTAGATCACCGTAAAGGTGGATCAGACGAGCTAAACATTGAATGGGCTAAAGCAATGGTGTTGTGCTGCAAAGGAGGGAATGCAAACATAGCCAGACTGATATTCGCTTGCATGGCTGAGAATGTTATGGCCTTGAAGAAAGATAAATGGTTGTTATATCCTCGATTTCTTCAAATGATCTTTGACGACCTTATACCAAATGTACCAAAATACGGGGAGGTGAAAAGGCTGGTACAAATGAATCCACGTATCTTTGCTAACTGTTGTGCTATTCACCATGATTTTAGTGGAAAGATAACCCATCTCTGGGAAAACATTTACCCACTAAAGAGATGGAACTACATTAGACGGGTGGATGAATCTGAGAATAAAAGAGGTGAAGAAACCAGGGCACAACAATCTGATGCAACCAAGAAAAGAAAGAGATATGCTAAAGAGAAAGATTATGATTTTGAAGAAGATATAAATGAAAGAGCTGAAGAGATCAGGATAGAAAAGGAGAAGAGGTCAAAGAAGAAAGTTGATACTTCAGAATCAGAGAGGCGAACTAAACAGAGACATCAAGCATTCACTGAGAGGAGGGAAGAAAGAGGAGATCTAGATGAAGATACGATCTGTAATCTTAATAGTTCTTTGGCGAATGAACTGAGTATGATAAAGACGAAGCTCACCAGCCAAGAGATACGAGAGAAGCAAAAAGATGAGATGATAGATGGAATGAAGAAGATGCTTGTTGATCAAAACCGTTTGCTGAAGAAGTAGTTTGAAGAGATTGGCCAACTGAAAGCTGCAGTCGGCCTGCCTAATCAACTAGCTCAATCTGAGTTAGATGATTTGACTAATACATCAAAGTACTCGTTCCTGAACGTGGGTACTTCATCTAAGGCAGGAGAGAGCACTTCTGGTGCAACAACTGATGATGTTGTAGATTGTGAAGCAAGAAATGAAGATGCAGGAAAGGAGAATGAAGAGTAAATCCAGGAGGCTGGATTCATAAACAAGGGACTTGATGTCGAGAAGGATCTGGCTGGAGAAGAAGTGGTGAGGGAGAAGTCGATGGACAGAGGTGGTGAGACAGAAAAGATACTAGTTGATGAAGAAGAGAATGATGAAAAACTTGTAGACTACAATTCTGAACCCGAGTTCTATGAAGTTGATGAGAGGCTGTTGATTTATGTAGCCAAGAAAGGAGAGCTTGATGAAGATGTATTTGAAATGGATAAAGATGAGTGGTTTGTTAAAGAGAAAGAGACTGAAGAACGGACTCCCTTATTCCAACACATGGAAGGGTTAAGTAGGAAGGAGGCTGACAAGCGGATCATAAGTTGGTGCTATAACCCCGGCCTCAAAATGTTCATGATAAAAAGGAGATTGGGTGGAATTAGCTACTTGCATAAAAGAAAGGCTTTCAAGACCTTGCCTAAATGGGATCTAAGGGGACTGGCAACTCTGCCATTACTAAAGGCAAATCTGTGTGAATGAGCCTCTCTGTTAGAGAAAGGAATTCAGAATGGGCTAAATGAAAATTTTGAGTATTTTGGGTACATGAAGGCTGAGAGGTAACATTCAAAAAGAGACAAGGATTAGGAGACCGGGAAGGGTAGAATTATACTAAGGGTGAAACCCCCAAGGACCGTGAATAGGGTCAGATTAGCAGATCCCCTTCCCCAACGATTACAGAGCTTTGAAAAGTGGTTTTATAACAATAATACTGGGGAGGCAGTCATCAGAGTGAAGAATGGTGTTGAGATCAAAGTTTTTGATCCAATGGAACTCTTTAGTTTTTATGATGAAGACCTGTTGATTTTTTGCTAGAATCATATCAAAGCAGGTGCAGGTGAGGAAATGAGAAAGGAAGCCAGTCTCTTTATGACTATAGCGAACAAGATCAAGGGTGTTAGGGCAGAGGTGAAGAGATTAGCCGAGAGAGTAAGGGCTCAAGATGACCTAATCGTGGATGTACAGGATTTGGCCAAGCAGTTTGAGCGAGCAAGTGCACATCCCGAAGAGGCTGGTGAAGCAGGAGGAAACCATGGAGAATCAGGTGCTGAAGCCTCCGAGGGAGTTGTTGTAGGAGGTTCTGAAGATTAATCTAAGGCAACGAAGGACACTGGAGCTGAAAAGACATATCAAGAAGAGTAAAGGTGGTGAGTTCCAACCTAGGGGGAGTATTGAAGATCACGTATAGGTTGGACTCACCTTAGTTTAGATTATTTATTTTTGATTGTAATAGGTCTTTTGTTAGTTTTCTTTTGTATGTATTTTGTTTTATGTAATTTTGCAGTCCAGCGAAACTGTGAGAGAAACTATAGTTTCGCTCACAGTCACCTGATTAGTTAGCCTGGCGAAACTACTGTTTCTGTCGGGCGAAACTATAGTTTCGGCAGTACAGTTTCGCTGACAACAAAACTGTCTGCGAAACTAAGACTGCTATATATAGATTTGATCTTTTTCATTGTTGGGTAAGCTTGCAAAACCCTAATCTTGAATCATTGTTGCAAGTTACCTTTTCAAAGCAGTTATTACTCAGAAATATCATTGTGCTTGATGTTATTGATTGTTATGATGTTCATTATCTTATTTTGAATGAGTTCTTATTGTATTCAATCTTCTATATTCATTGTGTATCGTTTGTATGATTGATATTGAACGATTCTTCATCTTATTTGCACTGTAATACGATCAAATGGACCAACACTTAGCAGATGGAACCTCTTGCTCTACAGTACCACACCTTGGTTGTCTAATAGACTCCTAAAAGTGTGGTGGAGCAATTTCATTGGTTCCCAACCCACCTTTGCTTTGATAACATAATTTTGAGTGAGAGGATGATGTAAGAATGGATTGGAAGTTTTGCTCAGAAATAGCATGCTTCCTAGCTTGAGCCTCAGTAAATCCTGAGACAAATGCACATCTGTCTTGAAAATGACTCGGCTGAGCCTGTTGAGGTATTGGAGTCTCAGGAAATGTAATGTAAGGCCTAGAGGAACATGATGGCTGTTGAGAATGTGTCAGGTACTATTGAGGTTGTGGGGGTCTTGAGCGTTCTGCAATCATAAGTGTGTTGCAAGCAGGAAGGCTTGAAGGTTTGCTTACTTGGTGGCCACTCTTGTTCTCCATATCTACACGATATCCATCTAGAATGTCATATAGTTTAGTCATGGTGAGAGAGTTCAGGTTTTCTGTCCTCTTGATAGAGACACTATAGAACGTCCACTCATTAGGAAGTGAACTCATGAATTTCCTTGAGAGATCTCTTAATTCAGGAGTTACTCCCACAGACTAAAGGGAGGAGATAAGAGCCATGTACCTAGAGTATTGCTGGCTTTGGGTCTCTCTAACAATATGAGTAAAGTTCTCAAATTGTTGCTTTAGTAAATCTTTCTTTGTGTCATTGAAGTTTGTGTACATGTTGGTTAAGGCATCAAACAGTTCTTTGGTTGACTGGCAATGCTCAAACCCCACCATGATGAAGTTGGGTATAGCAGTCATAAGAATAGTCATGACCTTGTCATCGATATCAAGTCGTTTGTGGTCTTCTTCGGAGTAATCTTCCACCGCCTTCTCTCTTACTACACCACCTCCGATAGGTGCTACAACCTTTGGCTTGTAAGGGCCATTGGCGATTGATCTTCACATTTGCCTGTCTTGATATCTAATGAACCCTTCAATACGTCTGCTCCATTGTCTAAAGTTTTCTAGGGTGATGATAGGTGCTTTAGTCATCGTCCCCATTTCACATTCAGACTTTTGGTTAAGGGCCATTTTGAGTGTAGTGAGTAGGTGAGTGAAAAAGAGGTTGATTAGGATGGTAAGATCACACAATCAAGAGCCTAAGAAGCTCTGATACCAATTGCATGATCAGTTTTTATACTCAGCACAAGTATTTTCTCTCAAAATTCACTATGTAACACTCGGGTTTGTGATGAAGTAGAATCCTTCTAAGAGTTGATGACAATATACATCAAAGCAAACACAAGAGAATAGTTTTTCAAGATACTTGTATATATTATTTTTCAACTCAAAGTATTACAAGACTCTTACCAGCATAATACATGAGTTACAATGAGAAGCTATATATACTACTACCTATAGCCAGATATACTTTGATACCAACTAGAAACCTTATACTAAAGCAAATACTACAATGCTAAAGTTAAGGTATCTTAGATAAAGTATTATCTAAGATATGGTAGTCATGACATGTCCATGACTTACCTTTTGTCACCAACTAAAGTAGCAACTATACTAACTGATAACGATGAACATTGGAATAAAGAATGATCAACTACATGGGTTTTACAAAAAATGCCATGCAGTATATCAGATGTATGCAACGGAGTGTTAGAGGGTTCATACTTATGTCCACTAGTTCATAGTAGCTACTTCCGAAGGTTAATTGGCTTCGAAAGAACTTGTTCTTCTGAAGCCACTTATACTTCGGAATTGTCTACTTATTCTGAGGCTTTCTTGGGACTACATACTTCGGAAGTTGTAGTCTTCATTTCTTCTAAGTGTAGAAGCTTCGGAAGAGCAGAACCTTTGTCTTTGGAAGTTGGAGTTTTCCTTCAGAAGTTGATCTTGCACTTGACTTCTGAAGAAATCCATTTGCCTTTGGAAGTTCCACTCTTAGCTTCGGAAGTCCTTTATTAGTTGTACCAAAATTGCCTAAGTGTTTGATTTTGGTTTCACCAGCCTTTCTAGATCCAACAATAGTCATTCCTTACTGGCACGACAACTGCATATTTGTTCATGACATTGTCAATCTTACCCAATTTATCACCAGTTAGTTTACTCAATTCCCTAACATCCTTTTGTTTCTTATTAGCTTTCCCCAAAGCTCCAATAAGAATCATCATGTCCTTTAAAGTACCCATGGTTGGGGGTGCAACAGCAACTTCCATTCCTTAAAACTAAGAACCAAATCTACCTCTCAATCCTCTTTGATATAAGTGTCATACGTTGTCGCACGAGCTTTTCAAACTTATGGAATCGGTAGGTATATGCGGCATGACCAAATCCCACCTTTTATTGATTCCAAAACTCATGATCTTACTTTTGAATCCCATCCATGATGTAGTTCTCCTCATTTACTTATGCTTTTAGGTTGTTCAAAGTCATGGATATCATAGCCTCCTTTCCTTAGGCTTGAACTTTTGTATTCCACCACGTTAGTGCTTTACTCACCAGTGAGCAGGAAACACAGTTCACATTTTGATTTTCATAACAGATCCTAATATCTCTAGCCATCTTTATTTTCTCAATGAAATGAGTCAGGGCTATTGCTACAGCTTTCCTATCATACTCATGTTGGCTTGCACGTCATAAGCTCCTTGTATGTACAACCAATCTTGCCTCTAGGATCATTTCATTCCACCTTATAATTCCCACCATTTCTAACTCATTATCACATAGCAATTCAAGCACATCCTTAGTATACCAAAGATGCTTATATATAGGATTCCCCGTAGAGTTCCCACCACACCAATAGTATACCAAGTACGGTGCTTAAATAGGTTTATTCTATCAAGCATAATGCTAGAATGTCTAAATAGCCAATGGTCTAACTCGTTAGACCCGCCCAAGAACAAAGTAACATATGTGACTCCCATGAAGGCTTCAAACCAATTAGAACTTCATATAAAGATAAAAGGAGATGGGTTTTTTCACACCATTCATCATCATTAGAACAAAAACTCCAATGTTCCAAGTATTGAGTGGAAGATTTATTACTAACTATGACCATTATCTCATAGTAGGGATTACCAGACTTTGCATGCACTGCAAATTATAATTACATGTTCACGCATATTGGTAAATTTCTTTGCATGGTCACCCCTAGATCTTCCTCCTAAAGTTAGTACATATTGCCAAGTACAGAGTGTTATCCATGGTTGGAGAATCAAGGATGTAGTGATTAACCAAAGGTACACTAACCAAAGTTGTATAAAAGAATGGATTGAGAAAGCATTCACATGGGTTAGGAACAGTTGGGGGAATCCATTTGGTATAGTTCAAAATCCGATAAAGCAGTCATTTGACATAAGTACACCATGTCTCATTTAAGTTGGTGGCACATTAGATAGCATAAGCATCTCCCAAGATTCAACCTACAAGTTATGAATAAGGGCTCACACAACATAGGTAACTTTGAAAGATGCACAAAATAAAGGTTGGGCTTAACAAACTATGGCCTTGGAATAATCCTTATAGTAGAACTTATCAATCCATATCAAATAAAGTCAACTACATATCAAAAGGAGGCCGTTATCTAATGCTTTTTCAAGATACACACAGATGATACAATGTTCTTAGTTTCTCCAAATAAGTATATCACAAATAGCATGTAAGACTGGTAACTTAACATACAATAATTAATGCACATAGAAGATTCACATGGATAACTATGTACATATAATCTAATTATGCATACTACATGTGGTACTTAGGTTATAGTCTAGGTCAAATAATTTATATAATTCTCTATAACCAATGACTCTGATACCAATATGTCCCATCTTCGCTGGCAGTGAAAACCCAAGGATGCGACGGATGGGATCGTCATAACATGTAGGGAGTCTATTAGAACCATTAAAGAAATTCTCCATTAACAGATCATGACACCACTTAACACAAATGAATAAGTGTTAAGAACAATCAATACCATAACGTTATTCCATAAGTACACAAATAATCCAGAAGTTCCAAACCAGAACAATAGTATAAGGTCAACCCAAACAATTACAAAACCAATAATAATACATTATCCAAAACCAATATTCAAATTATTTAATGCTATTAAAGGAGCGGTCTCGTGTAAAGTCCATTGTCCAAGCACTTAATCATTGTTACTTAAAAAGACATGCTCTAAAAAGTCAACATACATTGGTGAGTTACCAGGTTCATAAGTACAAAATGTATTAACATGTAAGGGGTTGTTTGGCAACTTCTGAATGATTAAATACTGAACCATTAAGAGGTTTGAACCATTAAGTGTTGATCATATGAGGTCTGAACCATTAAGTGCTAGTACATCGTTTAATTATTCAAAGACAAATATCTGATCAATTCAGATAACATGTCTTAACTATTCATCATTAGACCTATTAACCATTCAGTATCAGTATAATGCTTATCCATTCAGAGGTAAATGTCTTAATCATTCAGACTTGTGTTGACGAAACAAACAGTCTGAACCATTAAGTGTTGAACTATTCAAACATCAGAATCATTAAGAGGCTGATTAAGAGGCTGCCAAACAGCCCCTAAGTCATATATAAAATATATGTGTTTATGAGAACATAAAAGTCATAGAAACCATCATATACTTACGACCAATCCAAGTCCAAATTGCTAGATAATATTCCCCCTAGGGCGTGCACAAGCCACATCAGTCTTAGCTAGCACAACGATAATAAGGGTGGGGTAACAACCCATTAGTTCTAACAATACTTATCCACAACAGTCCAATCCAAGTCCAAAATAAGCATAAATACTCATGAAGGAAATCTATAATCGATCATATGACTCAAACCACACATGATAGTCTAATCCAAGTCCAAAACAAATCAAACATGACATAGTCCAAAAAATTTAGGCATGCTTTTCTCCCAAGTAAAAAATATTAAAAGAGACCATGAAACTCACTTTAGATAACACAATCCAACGTCCACAACAACTATAACAAGTAACTACATATAACAAAATAAAATAAGATTACTAAAGGTCAACAAAACATGATTCAGTGTAATCCTCCAAATCCAGTCTTTGATGTCCAACAATGTTCTTAATTTTAGTAAAAGCATGATTTATCATTTCCAATTCCAATTTCTAACCTTAACTTCTCAATACCGATTCATTTTAGTTTTCAAGTACTTGACATGTACCATTGTCATTATGTTCCTATATATACATTTATTAATCCAAATTTTATGACATATTGACTTTAGATATTCCTAACCTTAAAAGTATTAAAATGCATCTCTGAACTCAATGTTTATTTTATTTTTTAATTAATCCTAAATATTAACATTTAAGTTTTATAAAAATCTTTCATCTTGTATAGCTGATCGTGCACCGATCTTGCATTGGCGAAACTTCATGTAATAGGCACCATTTGAAATCTAATACTTTAAAATAACTTCTAGAAAAAAATCACCTAAATGGATGAAGTGTGATGAACATATACAAACATTTTGTCCGAATTTAATAGATTTGAAATTCGATCTTGTTTATTGTGTTTGGAGAACTAAAAAATGTCTAAAAGATGCGAGAACACTTGAGTTAGTTAGAGGACTCTCTGAACTTATCTTAAATAAAACATTTGACCCATTTGAAATGCATATAACCAAGTTATGGCATGTGGAAAACATCCTAGATTTCTGATAGCAAGCCGTCCAAATTCCCAACCTTGTTCTTTGTACCTCAAACCATAATTTTGACCACCATTGACAAGGAACCAAGACCATTGTTTATTCCATGAACCATTTAACAAAACCATTATATTGGACCCTCAGATTAGTATAGATTTTAGTTCTAATTCGAGTAGTTAAGATATTAATCTTCTGAATCACATTTTTAGTCGATTGATACCTAGAATTAATCCCTAATGTGTCTATTAATTCAAGAAAATAGACTATTGTTTTCCATAAAATATTTTTTACCCAATATGTCCATTAGGACTAGATCACACAAGTTTACAAACCCAATTTAATACATCCATAAAATATATGAACATAAGAAACCAGAACATAAGATTATTAGATGATGAACATCATCAAATAAATGATTAAATAAAAACTAAATCACCAAAAAACAGTTTTTCTTACCAAAAAACAAATGAATTCATGATGAAGATGGTTTTTGATGATGAAGAAGAATAACAAGATGAAGAAAAACATATAGAAAACTTGAAAAATATGTTTACAAAATGAAAGAATGAGAAAGCAAGAGGAAACAAGGTTTCGGCCAAGGGGGCCATGGATGCGCCTCCCGAGCCCTTGGCCTTTTTTTTAAATTTTGTTTGTCTTATCTAGTTTTGCATTTCGTTTGATTTTTGTATTTTTGAATTTCTTGTATTTTTATGATTGAAATGAGCTATTATACGCTTTATAACTTATTTAATTTATATATTTGAATTAAATTAAGTATATTTAATAGACCTTAAGTAAAGTCCACTAATATCCGATGTTTGTTAAGTTTTTTAACATAAATTTTAATATTTTATGTTCTGTCGATCCTTAATCAAATTCAAAGCACATAATAATCGTACTACATCCAGTCCGGTGAACATTCTACTGTCACCAATCCTAGGCCCATTAGCACATATTAGACTTATAATGCATAATTCTAAAACTTGACGTGTCTAGACATGTTTAATGAACTATTCTCAGTTTAAGTCTATATTTGGTCAACTTTCAAGTCAAATTCCATTTTGGTTATAGTCAAAGTAAAAACCTTAAAGTCAAGTCAATTATCAATGTACATGTTTTTGTAACGGATTTTACATATGACTAGACTATAACTTTCAATCTATTTAGCATGTAATTAACATTACCATAAAATTCTAGTATGTTACCTACTTCTATCATATATGATTTAATTCCAGTGAATCACATTCCATGTTGATTTTCATTCTTGAAAGCAGACCCTATCATCATATCAAACAAATTTAAGTCAGTTTAAATTTGAGACTGGATCTACAATAATTTAAAATCAAGAAATATACTATCATTTACTATTTACCTAGAAAATTTATTATTTTTCATTCCCCCTCTAAAATTATGATTATCTACGGAAAATTACAATTTTATCAAAATAAGCTAAGGGAAAGTATTTTTTTGGTGAAAATTCCTGTGTAACCATACAAAGTTAATCATTCTCAAGGATTCGCTTAAGAAGTCAAAATAGAAATGATCAAATGCGCCAGTGAACAAGTCAGCAATGTTATCATCAGATTGTACTTGTTTATAATAAAATAAATTTCCGATCAATACTATCACGGAAATAATGCATGCGGATATCAATGTGCTCTATTTTTGAATGTTGAATTGGATTTTTTTAGAATGTTAAAGACTGTAGTATTGTCATAACAAACTATAGTGTCATATGTGTTAAATTCATAATCAAAAAGTTGTTGTATCCAAACAATCTAAGAACAACTTGAAGTAGTCACATATTCAGCTTCTGCAACGGAAATTGACATTGGATTCTGTTTCTTGCATTGCCAAGAAATCAATTTATTTCCTAGAAATTGACATTCACATATAGTTGATTCCTTGTATAAATACATCTACCATAACTACCGCCTGTGTAAGCAAATAAATTGAACTTAGAACTTCTAGGATATCAAAGTTCAAGTTGTGGTTGTCATTTGATAGAATTGAAAATTATTTTGATAGCTTTCATGTGTGAATTGTTTTGATTACTTTGATAACATGCATACTGACAAAAATGGATCAAAATATCCAGCCAGCTTATAGTCAGATATATCAATTATCCAATCATTGGCTAACACAAGTGTTGATTAACACCTTTACATTGAGATCTGGAGATAAGGTAGGACAAAAAGATATGGAAGTCGGAACAATCTTAGAGTCTTGAAACTTGTACTTCTCAGGTGCATTTTGAACATATATTCTTAAAGCATTAGAATACCAACTCCATCTTGTTTAAATTGAATACCCTAGGAAAATGATATTTCACCAAGAGAGCTTATTTCAAATTTGTTTTTCATCACCACCTCAAACTTCTTCAATAAGTCATCATTAGTAAATTCAAAAATGATATCATCAACATATAGTTAGATAAGAATCAAATCATTACCCGTCTTCTGTTAAGAGTTGATGAACAGGAGAAGACCACAATGCAACTCCATCATCATTATCCCCCAGGGCTGATTAATTAGCTTAACAAAAAGATGAAGTGCCCCTAGTAAAAAGAAAATTCAAAGATATGGCGAGTATATTGAATCTCATAGTGTCTATATTCACTCTCTCACTTACTCACTCACTCACTTATTCTCTTTTTCGTTCACTCATAATTTCTCTTTCTTTCCTTTCTCTCTCTCTCTGTTTCTCTCTCTCTCTCAATCATAATATGGGAAGGGAGTAGACTTTAAAATTTAAGTAACAAACTAAAAACATAAGATTTCAATAGTAAATGCACTTTAAATAACTATGTATTATATTATCAAACATATATAACCTAAAAACTAAGATATCAAGATGTTATTAAATAGTCACAACTGAACGTCAAACATTGTTACTTGCTTCAAACTAAAATCTTACGATAATTAATTGAAATAAAAAAAAAACCCTGCAAAAGATGTAATTAGTTAAATATAAAAACGTAATTGAAAAAGAATGGTACCAAACTAGAAGCAAAGAGGATCACATGGACCAATCACATAAGGTCGTTGCAGATAAATTATTCTAATTGTTATAGTATGAACTAGGAGTTAACGGCCGCATGTTGCCGCGGCTTCATTTTTGTTCACGATTGTGTTTAAGTTGATACATAGTTTCGTTTTTTGTTCCCGGTATACTTTGAAAGGAAATTCTTTCATGATGACTTTTGAAGTTCTTTAGAAATGCTAAAACAAAATTTAGGTATATAGTTTATAATTACTTTTTATATAATTATATGAAGTTAAATTCGAACTCTTTAAAAGAAATAATATCTTGTATATAGTTTATAGAAGAAAAAAAATAATATTTGAAAATCATAAAAAGTTAAGGTATTCTCTTGAGATTAGTTACAAAATGAATATTTAAAGCTGATCTTTTTAAAAAGAAAAAATAAAACTAAATACTATAGAATAATAATAAAGTTCCTCCTAAACCCACATGAGTTATGCAACGAAGCAAGTGGTTTCATGTATTGAAGTAGCTATATGCAAATACAAATAGTATGGTAGTTAAACTATGAAACTTTACAAATCTCTATGTTGTTACCGACCTATATGTTTAATATATATTATAATTTGTTGGGTTATGATTTGAGGTTAATTTTGAATTCAAACTCTCAAATTTGATTTCCACTTATATTTTATTCCTTATTAATAACATAATTTATAAACCAAAGTTATAGAAAAATAATAAAAAGATAAATATAATTTATCTGAACTATTGGTTTCACTACAGTCTAATATTCCAATCAATCATAGACATACAATCATTTTAATAATTTATAATAAAAAATAAATATAAGAGTTAAGTTTTATTTTTGCTTCCAGAGGTATGACTAAAATAGGCATTTTCTTTTAAAAGATTAAAAAATTAATTTATCTTTAAAAATTAAAGTTTAACTAGTTGTTTTAATTTAAATCCAAAATAATTAAGCTTTTGAATCAAAATTAAAACAACTTATTAAACTTTTGAAGGTAAAACGATGTTTCAAATCTTTTAAAGAAAAATAGTTAATTTGTCAAATCTTGGGTAGGAAAACTGAAATTAATAATAAATATAAAAATGTGAAAGACAACCATAGTCCATGAAGTATTTTTTTTATATTATTGGTTCAAAGAGTTAATATGAACATTATAAAAGTTTTATTTTCTATTTATATGTATATGTCTGAGTGTGTGTCAAAATTACAAAATAAGAAATTTAAAATATAGATATGTTGGTTCCCAAGCTCGCATGGCTTGACTTGTTTGTAGACGAGTACAAGCCGAGGTTATCATGTCAACCCGTTAAGATAAATGGGCCACCCTGAGTCGGCCTAGATTTGTTTATACTTCTAGTTGTGCGTTTACATTGCAGTTGTTGCAAAACTTTTTTTTTAGTTTTCTTAACTTTCTAATCATAGGATGTATTAAAAGAATACCGGTTGGTCAGATAGGATTTCCAATTTTTTTTCTTTTTCATTTTCTATTTCTCTTTCAAAATCTATTTTTTTTATTAATCTAATAATTTATGATACATATAAAGTTATTTAAGCATTCATATTATGTTTAAGTGTAAATCCACTTTAAAACATATAATCTTTTCATATTGTGTTTTTGATATATAACTAATATTAATAATTTTTATACATGACGTCATTTGGATCTTAAATTTTATTTCAACCACTCCGACCGATTTTCCTAGTGAACCGCTAAGACGATCGGTTCGCTATCCGATATGGTATTAAACACATTGCCTTTACCACATCCTAATTTACTAAAACGTCCTTATTGCATAATATTTATACAATAACAAGCATTAAACATCAAAAGCTACATGAAATATGATTTGAATAAATTTGATAACATTGAATTATACAATAACAAGTATTACCATTGAATTTGATTAGATCTTTAATGTCCACATCTGTATAAAAAAGTTATAATCGATTAAATTACAAATACATGTAATTTAATCAATTTTTTTGGCTTATTCAACTAAATACACATAATTTTAAATAATTCTATTTATATTAGTTGTGCAATTACCAACTTATACATCTTTCGTATATTATATAAGTAACTAATTATAAAAGAGACCAGTAACAACTGCATGCATAACCAAAAGAATCTTTAATATAAATATTTGAATTATTTTAAAGATGGCATAACAAAGTTTTAGGTTTATTATTGACTAAGTTAATAATAATTATAAAAATTAACTATTATGTAATAGTCGGAAAAAAGAAAAGAAGAAAGCCATAAGGATTAAAATAAACAGTTAAAGAATAGTATAACATTCATAGTCACGCTAATCTTAAATTAAAATAATAGAAACCAATGTCGGTATAACAACTAATACATTAATAAAAAAACAAAAATGTTTACCTTACATACACAAAATAAAGAATGGAGAGTGAACGGTTAATGATCCTTTTGACCATACTTTTTCGGTATTGAGATTGAGGATGAGAATATATATAAACATATTCACAAACCTGGCATGCTCCATGCTTCCTCCGGTGGAAGAGGTAAGTGCTTACTTTACTGGATTTGGAATCATGGTTGATAATTAATAACCATCAAATTTATAATATAACATCCTCTTAAAACTTAACAACAAAAAGGTAGAGAAATGTTAAAATATAAATTCTTTTAAAACTAAAATATATAAAAAGGATTATGATGTTTATACATATGCTTTTGATCAAAATTAGGTTAGGGGTAAAATTGATAATATTCCCCTTATCAAGCTTCGTCTTTTTTCAAACATTCATAACTTTTATGTACAACAATATTTTTAACTACACCATCAAAATGAACGTTTTTTAATTTTAAAACACGTATAGTGTTTATATTTAAAAATAAAGTTTTTCATGTTATTCATTATGTAATTTCATCAGATTATTATGCAATCTCCTAAATTAATGAGAATTACATAATTATCTGATGAGAAATACATGATGAATTTGAAAAATAAAAAGCTTACATTTCTTATTGTTGTGTTATTCGAAAATCATCATCTAATAAAAAACAATTCATAAAAATATAAAAAATTACATTTTCAACATTGTGTTATCTGAAAATCATCAATATAAAAAACACAATGGATAACACAATAGTCAACATTAGACACAATATATAACACAATGACCAATACTAGACTCGGTGATTAGTAAAAGACATAATGAGTTGCTTAACGAGGATTATAATATGAGTTGATTAGGATTACACAATAAACTGGAAAAACATAAAAAAAATTACATTTTTAGCATTGTGTTATTTAAAATCATCATTTAAAACAACAATTCATAACACGATAGTCACCATTGAACATAATAGATAACACAATGATCAACACTGTACTCGACAATTAGCAATATACCCAATGAGATGCGTGACGAGTATTACAAAATGACTTGATCATGATTACACAATGAATTGAAAAAAAAAACGTAACAAAATTACATTTTAGCATTGTGTTATTTGAAAATCATCATTTTAAAAAATACAATGACTAACATTAGACACAATAAGCAACACGATTAATAGCACTAGACTCGATGATTAACAATATACATAATGTGCTACTTGATGAGAATTACACAATGATTCAATCAGTATTACACAATAAACTAGAAAATGTAACAAAATTACCTTTTTAGAATTGTATTACTTGCAAATCATCCTTTGTACAACACGATTCATAATAAAATGGTCAATATTAGGTACAATAATCTGATGAATATTACACAATGACCTAATAGTACATAATAAGTTGGCAAATATTACACAAATGAGCTGAAATAACGTGAAAAAACTTTGTTTTTATGTATCAAAATTATATGTGTTTTAAAGATTTAAAAAGTCTTGTTTTATGATGTAATTAAAAAAATAATATTATATTTAATAGTTACGGGCGTTTAAAAAAATGTGAAACTTAAAAATATGGTTAAGACCTAAATATCCTTGGTATACTATTTAAAGTTTTAATTATTTAAAAGTTATGTCATTGTTTTCTTAGCCTTTGGATCTAAGATTTCATAGATGATAATCTTTCTCACCCTTTTTAGTTTTTTCTTCCTTTTTACAATAACCTCACCCCAAAAGGTATTATATATGTCAAATAACTAGGGTTAAATATACGCTATAAGGCACGCCATTCGATTTTCTAACAAGAAGATAAAAAATGGTAAAAGAAAATACATATATCAGTGTGAAGTATAAGTAAAAGATAAAACGACACCTCATGAATGTAGTTATGAATATGCATTTCGCGTATTCATGCAACTAAAACAACAAACAATAGTTTGGAAACATATGTCGTAGTTGCTACTTATATGTGGTAGGAAATTGTTAACAACAATACGAAAAACAACAAATTAACGAGTTAATTATGCCAATGGTCCATGTGGTTTATTCAAAATTACAGGTTTGGGTATTAAGATTTTCAAGTAAAAATATTGGGTATTATGTTTTTAATATTGTAACAAGTTAAGGTATTAACACAAACAGATAGGTGTGTGCATGAGTCGGTTTGGTTTGAATTAGCCTAAATCAAAACCAAAAACCGATATTTTGGTTTCTAGCTTGTTAAAACTGTTCGATTTCTGTTTTGCGGTTTTTAGTTTTTGATTTTCACTTCGGTTTCAGTTCAGTTTTGATTTTTTTCAGTTTTACCATTTGGGCTTTAAAAACTTGATTCAAATTAATGAATATAAACTAAAAGCTTTAGGCTTATATTGTTTTGTTGATATTTAAATATAATCTACATATTCTTATAAATTACTACATTTTATGGGACTTGGTCGGAAAGTGTTCTTGCCTCTATCATTAGCTCGGGTAGTCCCCGTTTCTGGTGTTTTAGGCTAATCATGTTTATAAGTGTAAGAATACACCTCTAAATTTAGAAGTTTGGTTTGTATAGTTTCGGTTTTTATTACAAGCAAACCGAAACCAAACCGAAAAATTAGTTTTAAAAAGCCATCAAATCAAACCGTTGGTTTCTTATCGGTTTCGGTTTTTCTGGTTTGGTTTCGTCGGTTATTTCGGTTGTGGTTCGGTTATTATGGTTTCTTACACACCCCTACAAATAGATGTTAATTTCTCAGTTATATCTAAGGGTATTTTTGTCTTTTCACATTATAAGGACTACTACTATAACTTAAAGGGATTGTTTGTGTCATTTAATATACACAAAGGATTGTTTGTGTAATATATACATGCATTAGATTCTAGAATAATTTCCCTATCACCACCCCTACCACCGGTCCCTATCGTTGACTACCACACCCCATCACATCGTTCTCAACATCAACTTTATTGTCATCTTCATTAGCAATGACTATCGACCATGAAATCAGTCACCACCACCATTACCGCTGGCCATTGAACCGTCTCCACCGCCTAAATAATACAAAACCCATATCATTGCATCATTATCGTTGTCTTATCATTATTATCATCATCATCATTATCTCACACCATTAGTACCATCTCATGATCATAATCATAGCATAATCTCCACCATCGTATCATCCATGACTACTTCACCACCATCAAACCACCACTGCTGCCTACAAGCCATAGGATCATGAATCCTTGTAACACTTGATTTGGGTTTTAGGGTTTTTTAAAAATGCTTTAGGTTCTAAAGATTCTAACATGAATATTATCACAGAGATTATATTTTTAGGGCTCACATTCGGTGTGCTTCTCAATCACTATTAGTGATGTCGATAATCGTTAGTTGTGGTTAGACGAAACAAAATAAGTGAAAAGAAAGGAGGTTTGTTTAGGATTTTGGATTTGAGAAACATCAAACCTACCATCACTAAAGCAAATCATGAGGGAGTGGTGGTGTCACACCCCCGTTTATAATGGAATTACGAAGATGTAACATGGACAAGATTGTCATGACACGTTGTTATGTAACAGATAATCACTAAATAAAATGTAACCAACGTGTCATGACATCACCCGACACAAAAGAAAACTTGTGTCATGGTTAATAATTTCCACGACATGCATAGTTAAACAAATAATATGTTTTAAATCCCACATCCTAGGACATGACTAAGGCAAACACACCCAAAAGTGAACAAGCATAACCAATAATTAAGAAACATGTTGTCAGGACCGTGTACGTACGGAATACTGATTGATACTGCGTGAGACCATATCAAATAGTATGGAATCCTATTTGATTAGCGATCCAATCAGTGAGAATGATAACTGTAACGCCCCGATTCCGGAGACCTTACAATTGGTCATCACCTTGGAAGTTATATAAAACATGCAAGGTACAAATTTAAGCAGCGGAATTTAACTTTAACAAAAACCATGCATGTCATTAAAAACATTGTTGTTAGACAATACAGATTGGTCTAAGACAGTTTATAAAGATTAATTTACTGCATTACA
>BJCM01084770.1:0-12084 GCA_018326385.1 Flaveria bidentis
GTCATAGCTCACATCCTAACATATTACAAAAAGGATAAAGTACATGAAGTAGAAAGTTACAGACTCAAGACCTCAATGTACAATTACTAAAAGCATGGACCTTTTCACCAACTCATGTAAGTTGGTGAATTTATAGAGTTACAGCGGAAAGGGGTCCAGCTTTATGGAAAAGTACATCAGATAAAGCATGTGTGCTAAAAGTCTTCGGAAGAAATCTGACTTCAAGTGTTGGCTTCGGAAGACTTTGTCTCTAAAGCTTCGGAGGACTTCATCTTTGGATTCGGAAGATATTGGTCTTGGCTTCGGAAGATTTCACACTTAGAATATTTCTGTTGCATGTGAGAAACTTCCGAAGCATTCTTCTTCAATGTACTTATAGAGCATGCAGGAGAGATTTTGGGTGTTTGGGTTGCATCAGCCTCTTCATATAATCTCTACAATATATCCGACCCATTGCCATCCCCAATTAATAGGTTTGTTAATGGCCTTAAAGGTTTGTTGTTCTTAAAATAAAAATGAGCATACACATATAATCTAAAGTTTTTTAAAAAATTCCAAGCCCTCGAGGAGATCGCCAGATTGGACCCTAGGCACTCACCCACCCTGGCCCTATCAGGGTTGCGCCCGTGTATAACATAAAAGGTATTCAGGATTTTTTTAAAATAATTTAACATCAAAGTGTATCAAGCATTTACATTTCACTCGTTATACTAAACTAAACGTATTCATATAATTTGAGTAAAAATATATAGTTTTTATGAAATCTAGCACTTTGTCTCATTCTCTAATATATGAACTAATTACATAAACTAACTTCTTATTTGTTATATTTAGTAACTTATATTCATCCTCTATATTTACTTCATGTATTTTTAATAAGAAAGAGTAGTAGTAGTAATAATAATAATAATAATAATAATAATAATAATAATAAATAGATAAACAAATATATGATACTAGCTTTAGGGAATCCGTGTATTACATGGGTCGAATAAAAATATATTAAATAGAATGAAAATTTATTAATTATAAATCAATATTCTAAAATAAGATATGATAACTTTCTTATAATAAATAAAATATTTTTTTACTTTAAAACAAACATTTCAAAAAATATCATACATAAACACTTTCTTCTATAACTCTTAATTTTAATTATTTTTTGTGTATAAAAAATTACTTTTTAAAAACATCAAATAAAAAATATTTTGTATTTTTAAAAAAGTTTCATGTTCTAAAAAGTTTTCTAGTTTTATGAAAAATTATTTCCTTAGGAACAACAATATTAAAAATATCTATTTCTCAATTTATTAAAAAACTATTTTAATCTAAAAAAAGTTAAATAATATCATTAGTAATTAATTAATGTGATTATTAAATACTAGGTTAGTCCCATGTATTACACGAAATAAATAAATAAAATATTAAATAATTAGTAATCAAAATCTATGCATTATAAAATCATGATTGAAGATAAAAATATTATTATAATTACGTATAAATAGCTACTTTAAGTAAATAAGCAATAATGTATTTTTTGTAAACTTTTTTTATAAAAAATTGTGATTTTTAAATATTTTATTTTAAGAAACATGATTTTTTAAAGAAAAAGTTCGTCGTATTATGTATTTTATAAAAATTATATTATTAAAAAGTGTGTTTTAATAAAAAAAAGTTTTTTTATTTATTAAATTATATATATTTTTTAATTTGAAATTGGTAAGAGTAAATTTATTAGTATTCATTATTATTATTATTATTATTATTATTATTATAGAGAAATGAGAAAATTAGTATGATAAGACTTACAATTATTTCATGTTTATTTTAGTTTTTTTTTTATAAATAGATATATAGGCTAAAAACTCATTAATTAAACGGATTATAGTTAGTAAAAACACGAAGAGTTAGAATATAATATTATAATATCAAATATAATTAAAAATTATATATACGTAATAGTTCAAGAAATAAAACAACTATACTATTTATAACTCTCTTATCTAAACAGTTTTATTTTTAGACATTTGTTTTAAGATTTTTTATTAAAAAATTAATTTTTTTATCAAAATCTTGTTTTTTTAAAACTATAATTTGTAATTATTTGGTTGTTTTAATAAGATTGTTTTTAAAAATTTCACCTTTATAATTTTTTAGAAACAAAATGATTTAAACTATTTGCTTAAAAAAGTTTAGTGTTTTAGAAGTTTTATATTATATACAATTTTTTTCATTATTTAATTTTTAATTAAAAGATGTAATTTTTAACTTCCTTAATAAAATATATATATTTTAAAAATATACTTTGATTTCAAAAGGTCTAGATAAGAGAGATAGTTTATAACAATTAATAAAATTAATTTTTAATAAGAGAGAGAAACTTGTATTAGTATTTAAATTACTATAATTACTATAATATTCTTTGGATGGAAAATCAATTTATGAATATTTAGAATTTGACAAGTAGCAAAAAGATATATTAAAAAAATGACAAGTGATAAAAAAACTTCTTTTATTAATATTGATAGATTGATTAATGATAGATAAGAGAGAAGTGGAAAAAAATATTAAGAAGCAATGTGTTGACATGTGTCCTCCTATATACCATTTTATTAGAGTAGAGAAATAAAAATAAAGAATAAGATGAAGTGGGGTTTTTAATAAATTAATTTAAATGTTCTTTAAATTTTAGAGATATGAATAAAAATAAAGAATGGATTGTGAAGGTTGTTTAAGTTTTGTTGTTATTTATAAAATTTGCTTTAGCACAAAACCATCAATTGAACCCCAACTATAATCGTTTGAGGTGTGATTTATGAAGATGGATCATAGGACATAGATAAACACATGCCAAATAAAAATATGTTACGTTTTTTGAGCTTTAAGAGTGAATATGTTACATCAACTGAATCCCAACTTAAGTTTATGGACTAAAAGCTCTAAATAGTGGTTCAAATAGCATGGAAAACATGGAATAGAATTCCAAAGGTTCTATGAACCCCATGGTGTATCAATAATAACTATAAATAAACACAAAAGCTATGATAACTATGAACCCCAAAGGTTCTCTTTATTATTTAAGAAATCTTTTAAAATAAAAAGAACCATAATAGTTATCATAAGAGATAATAAAAGCAAGAGAGGAAGGATCACAAAGATAGGGGCAATCATAGCATTGATGTCACATTTTTCTTTTCTTTTATATGTTGTGGACTTCTGGTTTAACTTGCACTCAACCAAGTCATCATCCACCAGCAAAAAGTTTCTTTTCCACATGGGCCTTGAAAGTACTTATGTTTTCTACATAACTATATATATTTGTGGTTTGTTAAGCTAACTTTTTGATAAAATTTTCCCAATTAATTTCTGTAAGAACTTTTTTCAGTTAACATATTAAAAAACATTTAATCTTTCTCGTGAAACTATTAGGCTTAATTAGAATTAGATAACACCATGTTATTTCTCTAAACCAACCATTACAAAATGATTAATATCTAACTACGAGCTTCTAGCATTTTAAGTTCACTTTTTGAATTTGGACTTTGACTTTGACTTTATTGTATTCTCTTTAAGCTTGATGTTTTCTTTATATATATAATTGTTCGTATAATATTTAGAAAAAAAACCTATCGAGATAATCCAAGTATTTAACATTTCAATTTCAAAGAACTTTTAGGATTAACTCACTTTTCTCTTAATTATTCACGGAGTGATATCATCTTTCACTATATTAGCTAAAAAGTAAAAAAAAATAATATTATATATTCAAATTTATTTAAAATTATAAAGTAGTTTGATATACGAGTTTTGATATTATTTTTCAAATATAGCTTTTACAAGTCATCTACCTTATATATTAATAATAAATAGTAAACAATAGCTAATTATGTGACATTAACATCATACATACTTTCAATTCGTAATAGTAATTTCAATAATACTCATCTAACATGTTTATAATAATTATCTGGTTACGTAGTAAGCTTATCGTTCATAACCTTTATATGCGTGTGTACATATATTTATCTGTGCAAGGGCATGTGAACAAAATCATTTGATTCACATTATAGGTTTCGATTTACAATGATTACTTAGGGTGTTTTGGGTTTTGATTTTGTGCTAGAGCATTTAAGCGGTGATGAGTTTAAGGACACGAGAAGTCCTTTTTGATAAATTGCTCAAATAAACCCATAGACTACACACAAACACTCCCCTTTCTCACAATCAACCCCCTCATCCTCCATGGGCTCTCCATACACTTTGGTCTTTGGAAACCACCTCTTTACTCTTTCACGTAGGTTGCCTCTCTCTTCTAGCTCGGCTAATAGATGGTCGTCGTGGGCTTTCCGTTGGTAGTGTTCTATAGTTGTGGTGATGAAGCTTGGATGCTCTATGAACATTAGACCATAAATCCATATATAATTAATGAACATATCAAATGCCTATAGATAAATAAGATATACTTGCAAGTTGCAATATTAGTTTTAGGAAAACAAAGATTGGTATAATAATGTAAGATATTAACAAACTTATATATATGTCAAATTGATAAAAAGAAAACACACCAAAATTATAAAAGTGTATTTGAATTTTTTTTACAAAAATGTTATAATATTATAATAATTAACGCAAGATTAGTGTTATAACCTTAAGAACTTTAAAGAGAATTATAAGAGTAAGAAGAAGAAGAAGAATGTATATCTTATGAAAATGTAGACAAGAGGTGCATCTTCTCCTCTACATTGAGGTGGTATTTATACTACAAATATCAATCATTTTGGTAGTCAAGTTAAACTATTTTGGTAGATAAGTAACATAGTAAACTTATTTACAAGTTTGACAAAGAGTTCATCCACTTGCTATGGTAATAATTCATAATACAACCCGTTGGATAACACTTTTCAAACTTCAAGAGTTTAAGTACTGCCTCGTTAAAAACCTTCTAAAGAAAAACCCAGTGGGAAAAAACCTTAGCTAAGGAAAAAAGAGTGTAGCTTATAACTCTCCTCAATTTGTCTTTTGTAGATCATCACATTGCGTGTACATGCCGCATGCCAATATCATAAACATGTTTTCTAAAAGTTGTTTTAGGAAGTGCCTTTGTAAAAAGATCAATTGAATTGTTACTAGATTGAACGTATCTCATTTTGACTTGTTTATCTTTAATAAGATCTTGAGTGTATAAAAAGAATCTTGGTGGTATATGTTTTGTTCTGTTACTTTTGATATACCCTTCTTTCATCTGTGAGACACAAGCTGCATTATCTTCATAGATTGGTGTTGCATTTTCATCTT
The DNA here is from genome assembly GCA_018326385.1 of Flaveria bidentis. Lineage (NCBI taxonomy): Eukaryota > Viridiplantae > Streptophyta > Magnoliopsida > Asterales > Asteraceae > Flaveria > Flaveria bidentis. The sequence continues at coordinate 5,296 of BJCM01084770.1, forward strand.
TCTCCAATTCACAAAAACTTGATATAAGTTATGTCATAGATCTTAACCATACACATTCTCTTAAAGCTTCATGTAGTGAAATGACTTAGCATAATTTAAGGTTGTCGCAACGAGTGTTTGTTTCTGAGAAGGCCATGAAATCGCAGTTCCTCCATTCTTAGATACGTATCCAGTTTGAGATTTTACTTTATGGGGATCAGATAAATAATATGCATCTATATAACCAACCAACCCTTGTTTGAATTATTAGGATAAAACAAGCCTAAATCAATAGTACCTCGAAGATATCGAAAAATATGTTCAATCCCGTTCCAAAGCCTTTTAGTAGGAGCTGAACTAAATCTTGTTAACAAATTAACTGCAAAAGAAATGTTAGGTCTTGTACAGTTAGTAAGATACATAAGAACTTCAATTGCACTGAGATATGGTATCTCTGGACCAATGACCACTTCATTATCTTCACAAGGACGGAATGGATCATTATCAACATTGAGTGATCTAACAACCATCAGTGTGCTTAAAGGATTAGCTTTGTCCATATTAAAACACTTTAAGATTTTCTCAGTATAAGTTGAATGATGTACAAGTATTCCATTATGCATATGCTCAATCTGCAAACCAAGACAATATTTGATTTTTCCAAGGTCTTTTATTTCGAATTCTTTCTTTAAAAGAGCAATTGCTTCATTTATTTCCTTTTGCATCCCAATTATATTTAGATCATCAACATATACAGCTAGATCACATATCCTGATGTTGCTTTCTTAATGAAGACGCATGGACAAATAAGATTACTTGTGTATCCTTTACTTGTCAAATAATCACTCAAACGATTGTACCACATCCTTCCAGATTGTTTGAGTCCATACAAGGATCTTTGTAATTTGATGGAATACATTTCCTTAGGCTTTGAGCTTAATGTTTCGGGGAATTTATAACCTTTAGGAATTTTCATATAGATGTCACTATCTAGTGATCCATACAAGTAAGCTGTGACAACATCCATAAGACGCATCTCTAAATTTTTAGAGACTGCTAAACAGATTAAGTATCTAAAGGTTATTGCATCCATAACAGGGGATTATGTTTCCTCATAATCAATCCTTGGTCTTTGTGAAAAACCCTGAGCTACAAGTCTAGCTTTATACCTTATAACTTCATTTTTCTCATTTCATTTTTGTACAAAAACCCATTTATACCCTACAAGCTTTACGAACATCGGAGTAATAACAATAGGTCCAAAGACCTTTCGTTTGTTAAGTAAATCTAATTCAGCTTTCATAGCTCATTTCCATTTATCCCAATCATGTCTATTTTTATAATCATTAACTGACTGTGGTTCAGGATCATCATCTCCACTCATGATGTCACTTGCTACGTAATATGAAAATATTTCATCAATACTTTCCACTTCATCTCGATTCCATAAGGTATGTGTGTGACCATAGTTAATTGATATTTCTTTGTTACTTTCATCCAAATCCTCCTCATGAGAGGTTTTGGTATTTAGCGTTGCATCAAGATCATTCACTTTATGGTCAACTTCCTTTTCATGAGTTTTTCTTTTTTGAGGATTTTTATCTTTAGAATCAATTGATCTTCCTCGTTTCAAATGTTTTTTTAGATTCTTTAGCCATTGTGTTATCTATTTGCTTATTTGGAATCTCAACTCGAGCTGAAGCATTAGCAGCTGGTATATGAGATTTAGTAACTCTGTTTGTGTTAGTAAATGCATCAAGTAATTGATTTGCAATTTCTTGCAGGTGTATTATCTTTTGAACCTCTGTCTCACGTTGTTTAGTTAATGGATCAAGATACAATAATGAAATAACATACCATGAGACATCATTTTCTTTTTTTCTTTTCTCCCCTAATGCCGGGAAACTGACTCGTTAAAGTGACAATCAGCAAAACGTGTTGTAAATACATCACTCGTTAAAGGTTCAAGATATCTTATGATAGAAGTTGATTTATATCCAACATATATTCCCAATATTCTTTGAGGACCCATTTTGTGCGTTGTGGTGGTGCAATAGGGATATACACAACACACCTAAAAATTCTAAGGTGTGAAATGTTTGGCTTATTTCCAGAAACAAGTTGTAATGGAGAGTATTTAAGATTTGCATTTGGTCTCATACGAATTAGTGATTTAGCATGAAGACTTGCATGACCCAAGATAGACACAGGAGTTTTGTCCTCATTATTAATGATCTAGCTATGTTAGCAATATAATCAAAATGTTAGCTGACATAAAAGGAAATATTAGTTGTATAAATATAGATTGAGTAAAGGTTAGACGCATAAGTAAATGTTAGTTGACATAAGATAAAATGTTAGTTGCATAATCAAAAAGTTAGATGCATAAATAAAAGTTAGTTGGTTAGTGATCCCATGGTTATCAAAATATCCATAATAATATCTACTTTATGCTTATTTTATTTATATTAGTTATCTTTTCAATATAAGATATTATATATTATTACTTAATGAAGGTCTTACCTTGATTAGTAGATGACTTTGTGCTCAATTGGTCTTCTTGATTAGAGTTTAAGATCTCTCGTGTTGATAACGTATTATAATATTACAATAATTAACACAAGATTATTAAGAACTTTAAAGAGAATTGTAAGAGTAAGAAGAAGAAGAATGTATATCTTATAAAAGTGTATATAAAAGGCGCATTTTCTCCTCTACATTAAGGTGGTATTTATACTACAAAAATCAATCATTTTGGTAGACAATATAAACTATTTTGGTAGATAAATAGCATAACTTATCTACAAGTTTGACAAAAAGTTCATCCACTTGTTATGGTAAATAATTCATAATAAAAACAAAAATACTATATGAATGTTTTCTAAGTAATAAATGTTTTTTAAAAGTAAAATGATTTTCTTATAATTAATAGTATCTCTTATCAACGTTTCTGTTTAACTTTTTAAATAATTGACATATGTCAAGTACATAATTAATTGATTAGCATTACAACTTCAAGCACTCAATAATTAATTATCTTATTTAATCTTATTCCTTTTCAATGTTTCTGTTTATTTCTTCATGTATACCTAACCCCAGTTTGTAACAAAATCACGCATTTATAATGCGAGTAACATTTTATCGAGTATGACAAATTATTAGTTGGTGACCCATTTGACAAAAGTACTATGATGTTAAATTTCAGAAATTTTGTGCCCCTTTCAATTATGAATTATTTACTCCGAAACTAATGATATAAAACGTGTTAGGCTTATAAAACTTAAAAACTTAATCTAAATAACAAAATGATTGATAATGTAATAAACGCCGGCTGCAACACGTTCTTAATAAGTGTGCACCCTACTAAAAAGTACAAATTTAGTTATAAAATAGTTTGTCTAACGCGGTGTTGGGGGGATCGAGTTTTGTGTTCATTAGTCATTACTCCTTATATTTTTTGTATTCAGTAACTATAAGTATTTATTTATTTATTTATTTTGTTAAATTGAAGAAGTTTTGATAATGAACATAAATTAGAATTTGTTGATTAGAACAAGAATTAGTAACTAAGATTGTTTTTGAGTTAACGAGTTATGTTAATTTTAAACCAAGTTATTCGATGTCAGTTTTGTATCTGACTCATTTCATGTCGTTTAATTTGTGTTGTTCATTTCTCTCAATATATAATAGGGTAGGAATATAACGTAAAAAAATACAGTTACAATTAATCTGAAAGTGACATGTGATATATAAGTATAAGAAAATTCTGAAAGTGACATGAGATATAAAAATACAAGGCGTGCAAGGTGAAGTTGATACACTTTAAAGTCTTTTTGTCAATTCTTATAATTTAATATTAAAAATTTTACTAATTTACTAATTGCAAAAATAAATACAAAAACTTTTAGGCTCTGTTTGGTATTAGCTAATAAAATAGATGATCGAATAGAATTTATGAAAAAATAAAATTAATTAAAAAATAAAATGAATCATTACACTTCATTATCATATTTGTTTACCATGTATCAATAGAATAAAATAAATAAATTATAACTTTATATTGTTTGTTAAATAGAAAAATATAAAGTAATAAAATGCAAAAGTGGTTATAGTGACTAGTTGTGGTGGTGACCGGCTGGGGTGGTGGCGATGATGGTCAACGGTGGTGGCCGATGGAGTTGGTGAGCGATAGTGGTGGGTGGTGGTGGTGGTGGGTGATGTCCTGTCGTTAGGGTAATGCAAAAACCTAATTAACCTAAGTAGCTAGGGTAAGTCAGGTACTGTATCTACGGGAAGCATGTGGTTGGTGGTACACGATTCGTTTGATTATTTAACTAACTTAATAATTAAAACTAGACTATTGTCACTTTAACTATACCATATAAAAAGATCACTTTAATAAACAAAACAAAAACTTGGACTTGTTTTAGAACTGTTGGGAGACAACCGGGTTCCAGGAATGTTATTGAATACACAACTTATGTTTTACCTAATCTCGAAGTCATATAGACATAATTTGTTTATCACATATGTTGAAAGGTAATTACCAACTTGATAACTGATTATGTAAATTAACTAATAAACTAACTAATGTCACAATATAGAAACTTTATTTACAATCACCAATTGATGATAATAACCTAATTACTACTCAATGGTTAATAATGTAAAACTGATAACTTGATAAGCAATAATCAAATCCACTATCAAAAATCTTTAATCAACACATTATTCAAAACACATAAACGAAGATAAGTTGTTAAAAAATCAAAGTTTATGTCTTGACTAGGTAAAAACACAAGCATGCATAATCAAATCACAAACCATCCACCCGGAGAAGATCATGGGTGGTTTAGCCTTGCATCTTCATCATAATCTCTTCAATCTTCACTTTGCTAATATTAATCCTTAATCAATTGATAATTAAGAGCGTTTCAGTGGCTCAAAATAGTCCCAAAATTTGTTCTTGGGGTTGGAGGCCAAGGTTGTAACACCCGGCCCCTTGTATCAACAATATTGTCCGCTTTTCCCACGAGGAGCTCACGGATTTGCTTTTGGTTGCCCGAGTGAAAACTTACCAGGGAGGTCACCCATCCCTGGATTGCTCTAACTTGAGCACGCTTAACTACAGAGTTCTCCTCTCATCCACAACCAATACGCCCAAAACGCGTTGTTGATGTTAGAGGCCAGACATTCCTTATGAACCGAGAATCCCTCCTGTCCACAGCCGATGTGAGATATGTGTAGAGTGTCACAAAGGTTCCATTCAAGACCCTAATGTTAGGGATTAAATAGGTTTTAAAATTTGAAACAATCCTCAAAATATCACGTTTGACCATAACTTACGGCCTACCTTCAGCCAGACGGCCAAACCTCCTGTCTTACGAGGTGTATAGACGGACTCAGCACAAGGCCGTAAGTTACAGCATCAGGCCGTAGCTTATGGCCTCCTAGCACTTTGCACAAATTTCTTTATTTTCAGCATCTTTTAGGCCCTAGTCTTGTTATCCTTTGTTTTCTTCTCAAATAATATTTATTAAGCTTCATTTAACTTATATTTCAAACACGTAACAAAGTAACATCATTTGATACATAAAGTAAATTAAAAACATAATATTAACTATGATACATGCATGTATATTAACCGATTATCAGTGGGGCGTTGATGGTGGTTGGTGACAGTGGTGGCCGGTGTCGTCGGTGCGCAACGGTCGTGACTGGAGATGGTCGTGGGTAGCGGTGGTGGGCGGTGGCGGTGATAGGCAGTGGTGATGGCTTGGGTGCGCAGTAGCGATTGGTAGTGACGGTGGTGGTAGTGGTCGTGGTGCTAGGAGTAGTTGGTCATAATTTGTGGTGGTTGTCGGTGGTGGTGGTTACCGATGATGGTGGTTGCTGGTGGTGGGCGGTGACGATTGATATTGGTGACTAGTGGTGGTTGTGGTAGGTGGGTGGGTGATGTTGGTGACTAGTGATGGAAAAATAAATGAAATGAAAAAAGAGGGTGTGGATAGAATGAATTTGAGAAAATATAATTAACTTTGTAATTGTTTATTCTATTATCTCCACCAACCAAACATGTTTTTTTTTCATTCACCATTATAGTTCATTTTATTACGTCCTTAATTTATACATACCAAACACTACCTTAACACCAATATTTAACCCATGTAGCACCAACCAAACACCACTACTTATGTTAACAACGGTATTTAAAGTTTCAAAAAATACAATTAAATCATTTATCTCATTTTTCCATAATTTTAAACAATAATGTCTAAGCGTAGAATGACTTACTTGTTTATAACGAGTTTGGAGCATTTCTCGAATAATGCTTGTCAACTGATCATTGTCAAAGTGATTGAACGGCAAAGCATTTTGAATTACAAACTTTGGCATCCTATCGCAAACTCTTAATACGTTGTAAGTAAATATCTCACCATCACCATCCACTACGGTTTGTTCGGAATATGGAGTTTGTTTCAACATTTTTCAAATTTTTTCGTACTGGAGTTTGAATATTTTCTTAACAACGTTGCACAATACCTACAATGAGCCTTTTCAGACCCCTCACTCATTTTTTCGCAAATCCCAATTGCACCAAATTTTTGGATTCCTGTTATGCGGGATAGCTCGAACCACGGTTGTGGTGTGACATCCGTCACCGAAGGTCCGTCTATTGACGTGTTCTGTTAACTTTTTCGTTAGTCAGTCATTCCTCATCTTTATAACCTATTTGTGTGAATACTATACTTGTGTGCTTGGTTATCCTTATGCTTGTGCTATCGTTGCTTGCATTGTCATCATCTTAAA
>BJCM01084775.1:0-14312 GCA_018326385.1 Flaveria bidentis
CCCGGCCACACTCTCAAAAACCTTACCTCTGTACACAATGAGACTGGTATTTATAGGCCTCAATCCATATCAGATGCGACTGGGTCCATTCGTACGATTGGACCATGGGTATGGTTCAATCGTACGACTGGACCATACTTATGGTTCAGTCTTACGAATGGCCCAATAGCATCTCTCAGTCGCACGACTGGTCCATTAGCATGGCTCAGTCGTACAACTGAGTCTCATTTGCATATGCTTCTACGAATGACTCAGTTTCATGTGTTTACAACATATCAAGCGTATTACATTAAGCCTAGACTATTCGTCAAGCGACAAACACGCTATATATGACAATATATGCTCCAACACAGACCATAATTCTTAGGGATTCTTCCTCACTTTCATGGAATGGAAACTAAAGAACCATATTTACATATATCCGAATTTGAAGCATCTTGTAGTACTGTAGATGGTCAAGGTTTTTCACTGGAAGAAGTTAAGTTGGTGCTTTTCCAATTTACACTTAATGAAAAAGCCAAGCAATGGTTTCTATCTTTGCCATTTGCAAGTATCCATACATGGGTTAAAATGCAACAACTATTCTTATATGAATATTACACCTCTTATAAAACAAGTGATGCAAGACAAACAATTCGAGGTTTTACACAACAGTAATGGGAATAGTTTTATGAAGATTTCCATTGGTTCAAGGAGATGTTGAGAACCTATCCACATCATGGGACAGCCATGTGGGAATTAATATCAGCATTTTTTACGACCTCTCTCCAGAAGATGCAAGAGATGTAAACTCTACAAGTGCGGACACATTTACTTTGAATCATGAGGATTATGATTAGAAAAACTTGGAGAGAATGAGTGTGATATCTAAAAAGCATGCACAATCAAGTAGAATGTTAAGAGGTGCAAAAGTAAACATGGTGAATGATCAAGTGGCCATGGATAGAATTGTAGTTTTGGAATGAGAAATTGCTAGTGTCAAACTTGGAAAGAGTGGTGTTGCAAACATATCTAATGATTTGTGTGCTATGTGTAATGACATCGGTCACATGCTACTTGAATTTAGGGAAGAGTGAAAATGCACATCACATACACGGCTAAGGAGAAAAGAAGACATATGATATGAATTATAACACTTATCATCCCGATCTTAGAAATCACCCAAGTCTCAGATATAGTAAGAATTCTAGCCAATTGAATCCTCATTTTCAAGTACCAAACCAAGGAAACTATCAATATTAAGGCCGACAACAAAACTACAACCAAGGTGGCTACCAAAGGAATAATTACAATCAAGGGAGTTACTAACAAGGAGGTCAATTCCAACAAAGGAATCAAGAAAAACAACAACAAGAGACCTCTACAAGTAATGGTAATGACAATGCAATCCTTACGGCGATTCAAGACCTTGCAAAGGAGATGAAAGAGTTTTAAACAATTCAAAGAGGTGCAAGAAAATACCAATGAGGCCAATGCCAAGCAACTAGTACAATTAGCTGAACAATTATCTAAACGGAAACAAGGGAATCTTCCGAGTGACACAACCAAAAACCCTAAACATCAAACCTTAAGATCAAAGAATATGCACATAAACTCGGTTAGTGTCATTCCAAAATCTAAATGTATTGTTTATGATTTAACCTCTTCTCCTGAAATTGTTATAGGTAACAATAAGAAAGTTGAGAAAGAAGAAGGAAATGACCTAGGAGAACCAATACTTCCCATTCAAGTTAGGGAATTTAAAATAAAGTGAGCACTTTTGGATTATGGAGCTAGTATGAGCATCCTTCTGTGGAGTTTATATGACCAATATGACTTTGGCCCATTAAATGAAATCGAGAAAATAGTGGTGCTCAATGATTCAATATGGAAACAACCCTAAGGGATGGTTAAGGATATGATAATCAAGCTAGGAGAGTTTACTACCCATTGGACTTTAGAGTGCTTGATTATGCACTAATAAGGACAAATGAGAAACCATATGTAATTTTAGGTTAGTGATTCTTGTCAACAGCCAAAACACAAATCATTTGCCGAGATGTAGTAATTGACATGACATTTGAAAACTGTAAGTTATTCTTTAATGTGGTTTCAAAATCAATTACATATGTGGTGAATAATGATTGTTCTATAATAAATGCTACTAACGGGTGTGCTCATCCTTACATCTCACATGTAAGCAAGGACATCACCTAGGAAAATGATTTAGATCCTTATAAGTTTGAGTTACAAAATATGGAAAAGGAGTATGTGAAGGGTAAGCCACTAAGGAATGAAATTCCGGAATAGAAGGTTAAGATGAGTAAACCACCGGATGAGGAGAGTTCAAGGGAGTGAACAAGACAATCAATTAAGCAATGAGAAGCAGTTCTTTAAAAAACTTTTGAAGGAAAGCACTCAATTCGGCCACTATAAATGGTCTCAGGTAAGATTTGGTTGAAGACCTAAAACTTAGCACTTGCAGGAGGCAACTCGAGAATTTTATGGGTGTGTTCACCATAAACCCTCACAAGATTACAACTCATCCACTCGGTTCTAGCGAGGGGTTTAAAGGCTTGTTGCATACGCTAAAGCAACCCTGTTTCCTACCAAGGGGTTTAGAGTACTCCTTCCTTATCTTGTTTATTCCTTATAACCATGTTTATTCATGTTTTAAAACCATACATTGGTTACAATGTATCACAAGTGAGGGGATAAGGGAAGCAAATGAGGAGAGTTCCAAAATTTGAAAAAAAATATTTTTTTTGAAAAAAGGTCCTAAGTAAGATTGAAAAGATGTAAGGATTGAATCTTTAAGTACAAATCATTAACTAATTACCTACTTAAGCATAAATTTTGGTCATGGTTAGATTCGTTTTTATGTTCAAAACAACAAAAAGATTATAGATTTATCTAACCAAGGGTAATAAGCTAGAAGGTAGATCTTTTATTCATAGGTTACAATAAGTTCCCAAAGTTTAAAAGAATAATTCACATGGATGTTTCAAGCAAGAAACCAAGTTATGCACAAAGATGAAAAAGGCATTAAGATCAAGCCTTAGGAATTGAAAAAAAATTATATTTTAGTTTTTAGATCATATCCAACATTATACGTGAGAAACAAAAAGAAACCAATGTGAAACCCAATGCTATATATGATGAAAAGAAGAAAAATATATAGCCTTTTATCATTCTAGTTTTTGAAAAATCCAAATTGGATAGGTGATTATGTGTTAAAACATTGCCAAAGTTCCAACCCTCGTATTTTAGTAAACCGATAAAGACGTTTTCAAATTATATGAAAATATAGGCTAAAAAAGGTAATATCGTTCGAAAAGCGAGAAGTTAGAAGAGGGTCAAAGTTAGTGTGCTCCATAATATTAAGCGAAATAATAAAAGATGGGCCAATGTTTACCCCACAATGCAAAATACATTTATATCAATAATTGTTCTTCAAAGAAAATAACCTTTCCTGATTTTTAGATTTCATCACTTTTTAGCCATTTTTATCCTTAATTTTATACCTATAACCTAAGCCTAATAAAACCTATAAAAGTCCTTTTGATTTGGGTATACTTTTGGTGTATTGTGAGAAAATATGATTATATGCATGGGCGAAACATGAAGGTCTATTAGGCTTACTTAGGTGAATTTAAATTAAAATGACATGATTTATTTGACAAAACAAAATTGACAAATACGTTTAATAGAAAAAGTAAAAGAATTTGGGTATGACCTTGAACCAAAACTGAGAATGAGTAAGGAGTTAGAGAATTTATTTTATAATAAAATTTTAAAAATTAATTAAAAGATTTACTTAGGGATAAGCGAAAGGTTAAGTGTGGGGATGTGACCGCGTACCGATAATTTAGTGTAAAATGAGTTCAAGTTGTTTACATCATGATTATGGTAAAACGAGTTCAAGTTGTTTGTGTTTTTAATTATAGGTGTTTGGAGCTAAAGGAGGCTTATTTTGGATGAAAAGAAGCAAAACATGCAATTACAAGGAGTGAAGATGTATATATCAATATTATCAAGAAAAGGCACAAATTGAGGTATACCGGCATATCCTATGTCAGATTTGGGTGTATAGTACATTGGGTGGCGTATTGGCGGCATACCAGTGGGCGTATTTGGACAAAATAGCAGAATGTTGGGTGTATGGAAACTGATGTAGGCATATGATACGCCGATGGTGGGCGTATGATACGTCGGTCCCCAACAACATTCCAGATTTTATGGATCTTCATGTTTATTTAAACACATCCAACCCAATGTTGAAGAACAACTTTTCCCAGCTTAAAATAGATATAAAAAGATCAAGATTAGGTTGAACTCAGGTTAGATTAGTGTTTATATTATGTTTAAATATAATAGGATATATGTTAGATTACTTTGTTTTACTTTTGTATTTTGTGTATTTTGCCGTCCAGCAAAACTATGAGCAAAACTATAGTTTCACTCATAGTCAACGGGCCTGGTTCACTCGACGAAACTGGCCATGGGCCAAACAGTTTCGTTGTAACGAAACTGTCAACGAAACTAGGTTACCTATATAATGATTTTTTTTCCATCATTGTAGGTTGGATCTTTAAATACCCTAATACGAATTATCTTTGTTGTAATTGTGTATCGGTGGCTGGAAGTCAATAGAAGTCATATTGAGCCTTTGTTCTTTGTTTAATTTGTTTTAATTATTATTGAACAAACTTGATACTATATCATCATTGTGTGATTATGATGAATGTTTGTTAATGGATTTTAAACGTTTAGTCAATCAATTGTATTGTTCTTTGATCATTTGGACGTTTAGTCAACAAAATGGTATCAAAGCCTTTGTGCTCTTGATTGATTGAGTTTTTGGTTGTATTAGTTCAAAATCACTATTTTATCAATTCTAGATCAAGTTTGAGTGTTTTTATATGGAAACTGATTGAGATTGGTTAGCTTTTGGTTTTGAAAGCTTTGGTAATCATCAACTCTTAAGTTCTTTAAGATTTGGGGGATTTTGAATCAATTTCGTGTTGAAAATGTTTTTCAAACTCTTCCAGCGAAATTAGTGATCATCCAGCGAAACTGTAGCTTCATTCTGCAAAACTACAGTTGTTTTTCCAGTTGTGTTTGTTTCTTCGACTTCTTTGAAAGTACCCATATTGAATGAGAGTTCATAAATGATTGTGCACTTTCTCCTTGTGAAATTGTTGTCGAATTTCCATCTAAACAAAAGTTCAAACTAGTTTCAAGTGAATCTGCTTGCGAAACTAGTATAAGCAAGATGAGAGCTAGTGAAATTGTTGTTGAATTAGCTTCAAACGAATCTATATACGAAACTAGTTTCTAGCGAATCTGCTTGCCGAAATTAACATCGAAACTAATTGATTGTCAGCGAAATTAGCTCTTTTTATGCAAAACTACTTGTTTAATCATGTCGAAGATGACTACTCTTACGATATACGATTTAGAAAGTGTGGAACCAAATAGACCTCCAAGACTGATCAACGGAGATAATTTTGAATACTGGAAGAGGTGCTTAATGGCATTCTTCTATTACACAGATCACAATCAGTGGGAATAAATAATCTCCGGTCCACATATACCTATTGTTACCGATTCCCAGTAGTAAGTCGTCGGCATATCGCGCGTAACAAATCCTTATTAAGTAATGGCTTTTTAAGGGGGCCTGCTTACGGGCCAGGCCTCTCTCTGACCTGATAACTAGTATCGCCTCCCCGCCCAGCTCTATCTTGGAGATGTTGTCTCTCAAAACAAGGATCCAACTACTTTCAATGAAAAGGATTTGAAACTAATTAATAGAGATCAGAAAGCATTTGGAGCATTAAACTTGTGTCTTGCATCAGACATTCACAACTACTTTGACAAACACAAGAATGCTACATCTCTATATGATGTTTTTTATGATTTTTATGATGGGAATGTTGAGTTAGTCAAGGACAAAGGGATATAGGTTGAGAAAGAGTTCAATTCATTCATGGGTTACAAGAATAAGAATCTTACTAATTTAACAAATCGCTTTCTGACAGTCTGAAGCACACTAAAGAAATATGATGAAAAGCTTACAAATTATGAACAAGTGAATAGGTTGTTTGGTTCATTTCCACCTTAATGGAGTCTACAAGTGAGAATGCTCAAGAAAGAGAGAGGATTAATTGATTAAAAACTCATGGACATCATCAACAAGTTAAAGTCCTTTGAATTAGATTTGAAGAGGAGAGAGTTCTATCAGTCTATGATGTCATCATCCGGTTTTCCTAAGAATGTGGCATTAATCACATCCACTACAAGCTCGCCAATACAAGCATCAAGACAAGATAGATCAACTACAAATGTTTCATGTGATCAACTTAGTGGTTATGGTAACTCATTTAGAGATCACTCTAACTCAAAAGTTGCTTTTGGAACTACAATTACATCCGACACAATGGCATTATTCGACATGTTTGTTCATAGCTATGAAACATTGGTGGCTGGTGACTTGAAAGGAAAAGGGATGACTATGGAAGACATGTATCAACTTGATCTAGATGACTTGGAAGAAACAGACATTCAGTGGCAAATGGCGATGTTGACTCTCCGAGCTAGGAGATTTATGGATAGATCTGGTAGGTAAAACTTTGGAGGTCAGAATTCTAACTCCAGATTGGGTTTTGACAAATTCATGTTGAGCTGTTTCAACTGCAAGCAGTTAGGACATTTCAAAAAAGAATGTCCTTTGCTAATATTAACTGACCCAGGCAACTTAGAAGTTCCAAGATTGGTTTCTAATGGAGAGAAGGAAGAGAGTAAGCAGAAGAAAGAGACAACACTAATTACTAGTTCTGATTGGAGTGTTGAAGCAGAAGAAATCAACCAAGCCTTAGTTGTTGAGATTATGGAGGAGTTTGATCCTTTCAAAGAATTTACCAGTGAACCTAAAATTCATTAGAGTGTTAATCATGAGGAGGTTGAACGAGACAGATTAGAAGATATGTGTTTGAGTGAAAGGAAGAATTGTGGTGAAGAGAGTGTGATTGTTGGTTTGGATAATGATGATCTAAAGGGATTTAGGGGTGAGAATGTGGAGTTGATGGAGAAACGATCCGAGGAGAAGGGCAAAGGGAAGCAAGCTACTACATCTACTACTGAGGAAATCAAAAAAAGTACTCCATTGTGCCAATGTGACAAAGCCATCATAGTAAAGAAGATGCTGATGGGTCTTCCTTATGAAATAATACAAGACATGTGCTCCTCTACTTGTAAAATAAGATTATTTGGTGTGTATAAAGAATACTTGATAATGAAAATGATTTACAACGAATTAATGATGAGCTTAAGCTAAATGAGTCAAAATATTTTGTTAAATTAAACGAAACTTTAAAGGAAAATGAACATTTGAAAAAAAATTGTTTTAGAAAGAAATATTGAAATAAATACTTTGACTGAAAGAGTCGCTCTTTTTGAGTTTGAAACAAGTACAACTTCAGTCAAAACTTGATAAATGGACAAATTTAGGGATGAAATATGATGATTTATGTAAATCACAAGGGGGGCTAGGATTAAAATAGGTCAGGGTTATGAAAATGCTTCAGTTAATACTCCTCCTAATACTTAGTGTTATTCACCAATGCCAATTCCACATCCTTCAAATGATTTCATTCAAACATATACTAACAATCTGTTTGCAGGTTTAGAATGTGTTAATCCTAAGGAAATGCGTGATGTAACACCCGGTTATTTTTTGTGGCAAGAAAGAAAGAATAAAAGTGAAGAAAAGAAAATAAATGCAATTTAATCTAAGCCAAGGAGTTAAATGTGTCAAAAGGACAAAACTTTAAAAAAGTTGGTGTAAAAGTGGGCATGGCGCCCACTTCTCGTACAACACCATATCATTTGGATTTTTTAGAGAGAGAAAGCAAGAGCAGAAAGCTTTCGGGTTTTTTAAGAAGAACTAGAAAAGATCGAATTCAAGGTAAGAATTCATGGTTTTATGATGTTCTTGACTGACCTTAGCCTCGGTTGCATGCTTATTTGTGTTTGTGTGTTCGGTTGTGTGTGTTTGGTGGGTTTCTAGGTGGTAGAACTCAATTTACATTCGGGATTTGGAAGAAGTTCATCTGAAAGTAGTCAAAGGTGAGTTCTAGAACCCCCTTTTTACTTGTTTTCAACTGATTTGGGGCTGGAAATACATGTGTGAACGTTTTTATTAAAAATGGGTTTTTCACTCGTATGTATGTGTATGAATGTGTTTGCGGGTGGGGTTTGATTTGGGTGTCTATTTATGATTGTGATGATGTTATGAATGTGATTCTAAGGCTTAGGGTGTATGATTTAAGTTTAGAGTATGTTAGATAATGATTGGGGGCTAAATTTAGTTATTTAACTGTGATATAGACAGCCCATGTGCCTAAATAGTGGCCCATGCGCCCAACAGTATAAATTGTCTAAGTATTCCCATGCGTCCAAAGTTCATGAACCCAAATAGTAGCCATGCGCCAGGAAAAGGCTAAATTTGGCTAAGTGTCCAAACACCTAGAAAGCCCATGCGCCTAAGCACTCATGCGCCTGCATAGTGTCCATACGCCTAGAGTTTGCCCAGAATTGGTTAAGTGTTGCCCATGCGCCCCAATAGTGCCCATGCACCCAGAAGTTCCCCATGCGCCTAAGTGTTCCCCATGCGCCTGCATAGTGCCTATGCGCGTAAGACTTAGATTTTTTTTTCTGAATTTTGGGGAAAAAGAGAAATGTAGGCTTTGACTTTGGATGTTCCTGGGGGAGAAGTAAGTTGACTTTTGATGATGTATGGGGTATGTTATGACATGTATGATGATTGTTATGTCATGTATGATGGTGCTTTGTATGGTGATGTTTTATATGGTTATACTTATGTTCCTTGTTATGTATGTTTATTTTCCATGACTTTACGTTGATTATTGATGAATGAAATGAAAATTATTATGTAACATAAAGTGGAAGATAATGAAAGAGGAACGTAATGAAAGAATACATGCATTAACGAATGAATGAAAGTAAGAAAGTCTTGCAAGCAAAGTATGGAGGTCCACACCCAATGAAGGGTGTTAGCTCAACTGTGTGCAGGTTAGATACCCCGGAAGGATGCACATTGGGGTCTAATCTTTGTGATTGACCATACGAATGGGATCCTGCCGCTTGCCCTAGGTATTGGAATCAGCTACGTGCACAATGTTCGAGGTCTATGAAAGACCTCAGGCCCAGTAACCAGCTTCGTGCACACTGTTCGGCGTATAGCATATGGCATTGATCCGGAATGAAAGAGAAAAGATAATGATGAGTGTGCTTGTCCTAGGTACTTGAGTTAGTTTCGTGCACAATATTCGAGTTCTATGAAAGACCTCAGGCCTAGTCACCAGCTTTGTGCACAATGTTCAGGGTAATGTACATGTCATCGGAAGTAATGAACATACGAAAGATTATTAAGGAAGTTTATAAATGAAAGTGAATGATAATGATGTATGATGAATGAACGAAAGTTAATGAACGAATGATAAAGATAATAATGATATTATCTATGTGTACGTATGATGCTTGATCATATACGAAAGTAAATAATGGTTTTAAAAGGAAGTACGGTATATTTTATTTTAAAACTAGAACTCACTCAGCAACGCTAACTTTAATGTGTTTCCAGTTGGCAGGTAATTGTTTCTGAGGATGGCAGGGTGTGACTACTTGGCTCATTTTGGATGGCATTCTTTTGTATAATGTTTTTGCATTGTAATGCGAACAAACGATATTTTGTAATGAATGTTGTATTATTTTGAAAAAGCATTTATAATGAAACGAAAGGTTTGATTAAATGTTTTCGCTACAATGTTCTATTAAAGTTAATCCAAATGTATGTTTTATGTGCAATGATTGACCAGTTGTGAGTGTCCTGAGAACGGAGCCATACAAGTTGGTATCAGAGCCAAAGTTTAAGTGAAACGGGTAAATTTTCAAAAGAAACCTAAACTGAAAATGGGACGAAAAGGGAAGGGATGCCAGTCCGAGTAGCTGCATGCCATCAGGTATTTTCTTTAATGATTAACTGGTATTATGTGTGCATGTTATGTGGTTTATGTGTTGTTAGTAGATTTAGATACTGATGTAGTTAGGATAGGAAATGCTTGGAATATGAAGAGTAAAGTAAGTGGCTAATCATAACTGGCCACTGTAATTAGGGACTAACTATACTTGACATAAATTGAGCTATTCCCTTGAATGACCATGTTAGTGTTTGAATCTTATAGTGTGATTGAGAATCGCCGGTGGTAGATCTTCGAAAGCTTCGCGTGGTGGAGGTTGTCGGGGACGTGGTGCTGAAGCACATGCCACAAGAGGAAGACCTAGACAAATGAGGTGGTTCATGAAGAACCTGAGACCCCTCGTCCAGAGACTGGGGACAAGAGTGCTAACTAGAGAGCCTTAGTGAAGGAGGCTGTTGTGGAGGAAGTGCATCAGATCATGCAGATAATCTTACTATCTGTGGTGACCGAAGTGATAAAGGTTGTATGGGAAGGAGAAAGAAGGGAGAGGAACAAGTCCTCGGGAGGATGGGAGCGACCGGAGACTGAGACGGTTTTCTCTGAGGATGAGGAGGAGGAAGAGGAGCCTACGCCGGAGGTGGCACGGGGCTATAATGGCATGGTTTTCTCCAAACATGCAAGCCCCCTACCTTCGATGGCAATGGCAATACTGCTGCTACTCACTGGTGGGTGACAGAGATGGAGGTTGTACTTGACATTAGCGAGTGTCGGGAAGACCAGAAGGTGATGTTCGATACCTACTCGTTCGTGGACTCGGCTTTGTGATGGTGGGAAAATATTGTCCAAGCCGAGGGTAGTCGGGCAATTGGAAGGATGAAGTGTGCGGAGCTGAAGAAATTTGTGATTGAGGAGTTCTGTCCTCATAGAGAGATGAATAAAGTGGAGAGAGAGTTCCTGCAACTGGAGGCAGGGACCATGTCACATCAGCAATACACCACGAAATTCAATGAGATGGCATGACTTGTGTTGGATCAAGTGACACCTTTGTCATGAAAGATCAAGAGATACATCCAAGGGCTGTCGGCGGATATTGGTAAGCACATGATCGCTGCTCGGCCGAGCACGTTTAGGTCGGCGGTTGACTTGGCGGGGAGGTTGTATGATGAATGGACTGTGGTGGTGGCTGAAGTCAGCAACAAGAGTGATGGTGACCGGAATTGGAATTGGAAGCGGTTTGGACGTGGCAGGGCCACTCCAAGCAACAAGGGTGCACGGGTGGATGACCGATGAGTTAGGAAACAAATTAATTAACAAACTAGATTCTTACCTAGGCGAGTTCAGATATATATGTTATTGTGTAGATCAAAATGTCAATTTGTGGTACTTTTTAATCATCATATATAGTTTGTTAGTCAATATTATAATGGTGGTTTACTCATGGAGTAGGTATCATATAAACACGCATTTTGGAGTTAGCAAATTGATGATTTTAACTTTAGAATCCATCTTTATCATTGTTCATTGTTGTATATTCCATGTAATAAAAATTGATTTTGATGAAAATCTTTAAAAATATCATCATGTACTTATATTATATGGTAAAAATTAGATAGTTATTAGATTTTAATAATCTCAACTTTTATTTATTGGTTGAGATTTGCTCAGAAAATTTTTATAGACACTCATAACTTTTAGCTTATTTTCCTTTAAAAATGAGTCAACGTTCATTAGTTTTATTGATGAAATAGGGCTAACTTTGTTGAAATGGGATTAATCGTAGCCAATATATAAAAGTTAGGATTATTTAAATCCAATAACCCAAAATTAGAATTCATATTAATTTTTAATGGCTCACATTTTGTTACACAATGTTCTCTATTCTAGACATTATTCAATGGAATTTCAAATCATTAACTAATCTTGGTCCATCATTGGAATGCAGTTCACATGTGAAAGCAGGAAGCAAACACTCCAACTTTAACGATTATGGTGCAAATACGTTGGGAAGTTGTTACCGTCAGACATTAACTTGCTGTGAAGTCGCTGGATCAGTTGACATCTGAGTGTGTTCTTGATGGAAAGAAAAAAAACTAAGAGACAAATAAGAGAACGAACAATAATAGAATGGTTTCATTGATAAAACCTAATGATTACAAGCTCGTTAAACAGAAGAATCACGACTCTTGGCAAGGGGAGATCGAGCATGATCTCCCCTCTCATCTGACAACACCTAGGCCCCGGGCACACTCTCAAATCCTTACATCTCTACACAATGAAATTGGTATTTATAGGCCTCAGCCCATATATGATGCGACTGGGCCCATTAGTATGATTTGACCATGCATATGGTTCAATCGTACGACTGGACCATACTTATGGTTCAGTCTTATGAATGGCCCAATAGCATCTCTCAGTCGCACGACTGGTCCATTAGCATGGCTCAGTTGTACGACTAAGTCTCATTCACATATGCTCCTACGAATGACTTAGTTTCATGTGTTTACAACATATCAGGTGTATTACATTAAGCCTAGACTATTCGTCAAGCGACGGACACGCTATATATGACAATATATGCTCCAACAAATTCCCCCTTGGACATTGCTTGCGAATAATAGATAACACCTTTTACAATTTTCAGTCAATCTTTGCTCTGGTTTCCAATAGAATCAAATGAAAAACCATATTGTTAGGACCGTGTACATAAGGAATACTAACTGATAATGCATGAAACCAGATCAAATAGTGCAGAATCCTATTTGATTGGCGATCCAATCAGTGAGAACGCAATTCGGATCAATCTAACAATTAAAGAAACGTTAAGAACGATTAGAACAACATCAACTGTGAACTCGGCTTTCTGGAGTCTCTAGACGGCTAGGGTACGAATATGTGTCAAAAGTCTTGAAGTGTTATGTTTTTCCACGAATTAAGTGGTATTTATAGGTTAGGGTTTTTCAATCGTACGACTGAACCATTAGCATGGTTCAGTTGTGCGACTGAATCATGCGATTGATTCATACACACGACTAAAGGTTCAGTCGTGCGAGTCGTGAAACTGAGTCAATCTTATGTCTCAGTCGTGCAACTGATCCAGTCTCCTGGTTCAGTCGTGCGACTGGTCCATTAGCATAATGTATTCATGCGTATGGTCCATTAGCATGATCCATTTGCATGAAGACTTCATACGATTAAGTTTGAACATGTTTTTCAAACATTATTGACTAAGAACTATGCACAATGACCTCAAACCTATATAGTTAATTCAATATACTTTATTACACAATGAACAATGAAACATTAAACATTATAAGCATCAATCGCATATTGTATTTCATTCAACTCATTCATTAAATATATGTAAGACATGACAGACATTTACATTAAGCTCCTAAACTAGGTACATATGTATCAACAAACTCTCCCTTGGACCTAGTTTACATTAACGTCTGACATTCTTCATTAGCTCCTCAAATCTCTTGTACTTCTCCTCTCTAGTAACTGCTGCATGTATTTCAAATGCAAAACAGAGTCGTATAATGTTCTGGAACTGGAGGGCTTGTACAATATCATGCGTGTCATAGAATAGTGGCCACTTGTACAATGTATAGACATCTTCTGCAGACAAGTTGGTTAGCCACATAGGGTCGAATACCCAGATAGTTTCCATTTTTTCTGCTTGATTCAGAACTATGACCGCTTCGCCAGTTCTCCAATCATAATACTACCATTTGAAGTGTGGTGTGAAGTCCTGTGGCATTTCCCGTAAAGGAATCATGGACATTGTGTGATGGGAACTCCACTTCAGCACCACTTTAGGCTTTCTAGAAATGGGATCCACTTCAGACCTACGAATGTACCTCTTCGGTTGTTGAGGTTTGAAGTTCACCCATCTGGTGTGGTATTCTTTCTTTAGAGCAGCCTCAAACCAGCCTGAAATTTTTCTAGGATCAGCATATAGCAGATTTAAGCGTGCCTACTAGTTGAGCTCAAAACCTAGGAGAGTCTTCAGATCATGTGGATATCTAAAGTACTATATTCCCTTCTCCCTCTTAATAGCATAAACGTTAAGATCCTCAAAATACACCCATATAATAATCTTGCCAGACACCTTTAGATGTTTCTTGACCTTGTAGAGCTTGGTGTAGCCATTTTGCTTTTGAGTTGTGCGTTAGGCTCGTATCTCAGCTAAACAAGCTGCCCATTCAGCCTTCTTTATATCAACATCAGCGTTTGAGGCTTGGGCTTGGCTTTCATTATTTTCTGTTTCTTTTTCCATCTCATCCAGTTTGTCGAATGTAGCACTACCGAGAGTGTCACCCAAGTCGGGGA
>BJCM01084777.1:0-14644 GCA_018326385.1 Flaveria bidentis
TGTCCATAGAGATTGCATTTTAAACATCTTACCTTTGACTAGTCAACACCAATCTTTGTTGTTTAACTTGCTACAGCCAAATTTTTATTTCTTCTCAGGTACTGTTTGGCTCTATAAGCAATCATAGCTATTTGCCATTGAAGATCCATCTCCTCTACTACATCAGGATGTAGTTCTTATAAGTCTTGCTGGCAAATGTTGGCACATGATAAAGTGCTTCCCAAGTAAGCTTATAAACTTGAACTAAAAGCTGCAAAGGGTGCCTTTTGTTCTTCAGACTCCAAAATCACAGTGATGGGTTCTACTTGGTTGTTGTTTGAAGAAGTCTTTGTTGATGATGTAGAGGCACCTCTTCTATCATCAGTTCTTCCTTTTTCCTTTCTTGATTTACTTAGAGAATATTTCTTAAAAGGTTTTGATGCATAAATGCTCACTTCTTCTTTATCTTCACTCAAAATACAAGAGTTGTCACTATCATTATTAGAAATAAAGGCACTTCCAGCACTTTTTGTTTTTTTAAATGATAGGGTGTGACACGTGTTCTCACACTCTTGTTTCTTGATTTTTCGTCCATTTCAAGAGCCTCCACTTTAGCTACTAAGGTATCTACACCTGTTGCTTTGAGGTCTATGGTGTTCTTGAGCATGGACACAGTTTGCTTCCAACTTTCAGGAGAAGTATGGAGCATCTTTTTAATCAATTCCTAATTAGTGTATTTCAACTCCAAGATGTTCATCTCTGTTACAAGTTGCATAAATCTATGGAGTTGTTGATGAATTGATTCACCCTCAATATGATGAAAGGTTTCATATTATGAGCGAAGTGTGTCCTTCCTAATGCTTCTAATTTCATCACTCCCTTCACAGAGTGTATGAAGAATCTTCCCCAAGGAATTTGTTGTTTTGTAATTCTCACACCTGATCAATATTTCTTCAGGTAAAGCCATACTAAGCAAGTTGTATGCTTTCATATCAACTTTCATCGTTTTAACATCATCAGAAGATAGATCTTTCATACTTATGGGTTGATTATTGTCATTATAATCTAACCCAAGGGTAGGTGGAATATAAGGACCTTCAATTATCGATATCCATAAGTCGAAATCAGTATAATTCACATGATTCCTAAATTTGATTTTTCAGTATTTAAAATCCACTTTTGTTTCCAACTTTGAAGGTTGATATGATTATTAACCAAAGTTACTCATTTTTAATTAAAGTCTAAGAGTTTAACTAAACAGAATGTAACTAAATAGAGTTTATTTTTTAGTAAATTACTAATTAGTGACAAAACTTAATTAATAAAAATTAAGTGATTGTGGTCACAAATCAATCAATCCATTTAATGATAATTAATTATCAAATCAAGGATTTTGTTAATGTATTTTTTCAAATAATTTGAACAATATATGAATATCAATCATTAACTCAGATCCACTATTCAATTAAGGTGAATATATTCAATTAAGGTGAATATTGATCTATGTTTAAACGATTAATGAAACAGTACTCGCTGAAAAACAATTCACCTGTTTTTATTGTTTTAAGCTAAACTCAATTTACAGCAAAACAATTTGATCATAAACAATAGTTCTAATTAGCAAAACTGATAGATCTAATGAAACAAGTAGACAACTAAACAGTTCTAACACCGATAGATCAATCGATCTAGATCAATGAGCACTTGGCTCTGATACCACCTATGAATCAAAGGATCGCAATCAGGAATTATCAGTGTTGTAAGATCAAGTTAATGATTGCAGAATGGTCATTAACTGTTGTTTAATTGTTTTATGAATAAATATCAAATCGAGCAAATGTTTATTGTGACAAACACAATGATGTGAACACAATAAATAAGCAAACAAGATTTGATTCAAAAGTATTTCATTAAAACTGATTAATGATTACAGATGCATAAAGAATGAATGCTATAAACAATAACTATTTTGATCATGTTAATGTTGATGATGTACTGATGTGACAGCTGCTAGGGTTTGTGATGGATTGATGGTGTGAATCGATGTGATGTTTTCTATTTTTCGTCGTATTGCTCGTCCGTCTCTCTCTCATTGATGTGAAACCTAGGGCTCATATATATAGACATTTATGTTTCTGTTAAGGAAACACCGGATCTCTTGAGATTCAAAATTGTCTTGTTAACTTGTTAACATGTTGACTGGTAACACTTGTATATGGACTCTACAGCTGCAGAGTCTTCTGTAGGTGATTGTTAATCCTCATTAATCTTGTTCTTCCGAAGGTACTTTGTTCTTGCGAAGCTATCTTGTTCTTTCGAAAATACTTTTTTCTTCCGAAGATACTTTGTTCTTCCGAAGGTATCTTGTTCTTCCGAAGATACTTTGTTCTTCCGAAGGTATCTTCACTTGAACTTCAGAGCTGGTTGTTCATACGCAGAAGATCTTCGGATGATTGTTTTTGTAAGAAACATATCTACGGAAGAACAAAAATGTTCATCCATAGATGTTTCTTACACTTAGTCAATTTCAGAAATTGACCAAGGATAATGTTTTACCTGCAATCATACATAAATCAACACATATGGGTTAACCTATATACATAATGCATACATCAAAATAATGAATTACAATCATTCATTACAAGTATTGATTAAATTTCAATATCAACTAACAACCATCCATGATAATCACACAACAAAGAAATATCATCAAAAGTGTTCAAATATAATGAATACAAATCAAACACAAACAAGAAGAAAGGCTCAAAATGAATTCTATTAACTTCTAGCCAATAATCACAGACTTGCAACAATAATATTTCGAAGTAGGGGTTTGCAAGGTTAACCTACAAAGATAGAATCAAAACTATAGATAGACAAGCTAGTTTCACTGGACAGAGAAACTATCATGCCCATTACCAGCTTTGTTTGGCGACGAAACAGAGTTTCGCTGGGTGAATCTGTTCTGCTAACTATGAGCAAAACTAGAGTTTCGCTTGGTAGTGAAATATACAACATACAAAGTTTAAACTAAGTAATCTAACATAGATCCTATTACATTAAAAAATAAAATAAACACTAATCTAAGGTGAGTCCAACCTAATCTAGATCTTCAATACTCCCCCTAGGTTGGACCTCACCGACAGGATCTTCTACAGCACCATCATCGACTCTTGCTTCATCTCCTACTTTGGTGTGGTCTCTGCTTCAGCTCCTGCAGGATCAGCTTCCTCTCCATGTGCACTTGCAAATTCAAATTTTTTTGACAGGTCCTACACATCCATCCTTAACACGTCAGCTTGACAGATCTTTTCAGCTAAGTCTCTCACTTCTGCCCTCACCACACGAGCTTTATAGCAACTGCCATAAATAGAGTTGCTTCCTTTCTCGTCTTAGCTCCAAATCCAACCTTAATATTATTCTCACATAACATCAGTGGATCCTCATCACATAAAGGGAATACCTCTATAGGATCAAACAGTCTGATTTCAGCTCCATCCTTTACCCTTATCACAGCCTCCCCAGAGTTATTAACATAAAACCATTTCTTAAACTTTTAAAGCCTTTGTGGGAGGGGATAAGGTAGTCTTACTCTATTGATAGTCTTTGGGGGTTTTACTCTTAGCATAATCTTTCCCTTTCCTATCACATAGTCTTTATCTTTCTTTGATCTTTTCATCTTAGCCTTGACGTATCTAAATGACTCAAAATTGTCATGTTTTCCTCGTTTGATCTCCTTCTCTAATAGCTTAGCTCTTTCGCTCAAAGGAATCTCAGCTAGTCTCCTCAAATCCCATTTAGGAAAGGTCTTGAAGGCCTTCCTTTTGTTCAAGTAAGATATCTTTCCTCCCATTTTATTTATCATGAACATATTTAGGATTGTATTATACTTCTAGCTTATAATCCTTTTCTCTGAATCCTTCCTGCTAGACCCTTGAATGTTTTGAAATAGTGGGGTCAGCTGATCCTGTTTCTTTTCTCTCACAAACCAATCTTCTTCTTCAAGCTCAAATACATCTCCTTCATCAAATCCTTTCCATGCTACATATGTCATAGGGTGTTCATCCACCTCATAGAATTCACGCTCAGAATCATAATCTACGAGTTGCTCCTTAATCTCCTCTTATTCATCAATCAGATTCATCTCAGTTGCCTTCTTAATGAACTCCAAAGTTGGTTCTCTCACCATTTTCTCTCCAACAAAATCTTTGTCAATATCCAACCCTAGGTCTATAAATCCAGCCTCTACAATTTTCTCCACAGTTCTTCCAACTCCTTCTCCTCCAACATCAACTTCACTAACACCAAGATCCTTTTCACCCGAACTTCCCATATCTTCAACACCTACACTACTAGGGCCCTATCCTGCCTTTGACGAGCTACTCATTTTGAGAAATGAGTATCTAGATGTGTTTGTGAGATCATTTAACTCGGACTGAGTTAGCTGATTTGGCAGGTCGGTTGCAGCTTTCAACTCACTAACTTTAATTAATAGTCTTTCAATCAGAGCTTGTTGATCAATCATCATCTTTGACATACTTTCCAATATTTCATCTTTCTTTTTCTCTCTTAACTCCTGATTCATCAGCTTTGTCTAAATCATACTCAATTCATTTGACAAAGAGAAGTTAAGATTTCAAATCGCATCTTCATCCAAGTTTGCCATTTCATCTCTTCTTTGGGATTCAGAAAAGGTTTGATGTTTGTGCTTGGATCTTCTCTCAGTGACCTTTTCAGTCTCAGCCTGATGTGTCTTTTTCTTCGACCTCTTCTCCTTTTCAGCTCTTAAATTATCCTCAACCTCATCAATCTCTTCCTCAAATTCATACTCTTTCTCCCTGGCATATCTCTTTCTTTTCTTGATAGCCTCTACCTGTTTTTCCTCATTCTTTTCAACATTTTTATTTTCAGATTCTATCACTCTCCTAATATAATTCCACCTCTCAGTAGGATACATGTTTTCCATATATGAGTGATCCTTACACTAAAGTCATGTCTAAATGCTAAGCAATCAGCAAATATCCTTATAGTCATCTGAACAAGCCTCTTTATTTCTCTTGATGTGGAATGTTAGAAATCAAGTCCTTAATCATCATCTGAATAAATCTTGGGTAAAGAAACCACTTATCCTTCTTCAGTGCCATAATATTTTCAGCCATGCAGTCAAAAATTAGCTTAGCAATGTTGACCTTTTGTCCCTTGCAAAATATGATCATAGCTCTTGCCCAATCAAGATTCAAACCATCTGACCCTCCTTTCTTGTGATCTAGTCACATAATGAACACATGAGCAATATATCTCCACTCCTTGGATTGAAAGGATTTCTTGATCTCCTTCCTAGTGCCAAAAGGAGGACCCTCGTAACCGATGCTTCGAAAAGCCTCCAACACTCATACTTAGATAAAAGCACCTCATCTCCACAATTAGCTTCAAGTCTCAAAACTCTAGCAATATTCTCCACAGTAATAGAAATGTCATTCTCCAGAACTCTTGCCACTATCCTCTGAGGATTAGCCCTGGTATCATACTCTACAATTCTCCAGAAATCTCTTATGTGCAGATCATATATAGTCTGGGAATGAGAAATAGCATAGGCAATAGTAGAGTTCCTTAGCCACCATATACAGTCTCTGAATCCAATTGTTTTTGGATTCTAATCATCTAAAATAGTCGTGATGTTGTTTCTATCATCAAACTTCAAATTGACCATTTATCTGAAAAGAAATAGATAAAATAGATTAGAAAGGTATATAATTTTGAGGAACAAATGATGAGAGCTCTAGGTCTATACTCACGTATAACAAAGGAGATGATCATTTGAACTTAACTGATGAGTGCTTCAGGTCTGTACTTACGTATAACAGAGAAGATCATCAGAACATGCTGATGAGAGCTCCAGGTCTATACTTACGTATAACAGAGGAGATAGTCACTCTAGGTCAATGTTCACACATAACAGAGGAGATAAGCATGTAATATATAACATGAAAGAGCTTGGACATAAATAGAGCTAGCGAGTAGCATTATTAAGTATACGGGGAAGGGGAACCGGGAATTTTCTTTGAAGATCATCAAAGTAGAGTTTATAACGCTCTCAATCCATTTTGAACAAGGACTTGTAACTTTTTGTGTAGGCCAAATTGTCAAGGAGATAATCCAAGTCAAAAAGTTTTCTATCATTTTAGTTTAGCCACAAGATCACTGTCTACTTTGTATTCGGGCTGAACCTATCACACATATCCCAATACAATACTTGACCTCCCTCAACTCTTTCAGGCAACAAAAACATTAATTCTATGGAGTTATGCAAGAACAATAAAATTTATGTAATTTTCCCCTGAAATTTCTATGAATCAGCTAGATAAGAGAAATTTCTAAATAAAATTTTATTTTTTAAAATGTTTTTTTTTAAGTTGTAAAATAGTGAAGGGCTGTGGAGCATAAAATTGAAAAGAAGAAAAGAGAATAATAAGACAATGAAGAAAACGAGTTTTATAAAGATACTAAGCCCAACATGGAGATCAATTTATAAAAACAAGATTTATCGAAAGTTTTATTGAAAAGATTTTCTTTTTGATTTTTATTGTCAATTGTAATAATATCAATAAAACCCTTTTCTTGAGTATCACGTGTGGCATGAATTCTTGTCTCAATGTGCTTGGTGTAGGAATGATGAATCGGATTCTAAGCAATTTCAATGATTGCTTCATTATTACAAAATAATGGAGTGTGAAGAAAGTTGATCCCATAATCAATCATCTGATGTCATATCCACAACACTTGAGAGCAATCGGTAGAAGCAGCAATATACTCCACCTCCCACATGGAAAGAGACACAGTTGTCTGCTTCTTGCTCTACCATGAAACAAGACAATTTCCTAGATATTGACAACCATCAGTGATTGATTTTCTATTCATCCTGCAACCATTAGAATCACTATCATAATAAGCATGCAAATCAAAATTTTCCCCATAAGGATACCATAGACCCAAACGAGAAGAGGCTTTTAGATAACGAAAAATTCGTTTGACTACCTTTTCATGAGACTCCTTAGGAAATAGATTAATATCAAGCACAATAACCCATAACAAAAGTTATGTTAGGGTGACTAGTTGTAAGGTACATTAGAGAACCAATCATTGATTTGTAAAGATGAGGATCAATAGATTTCCCATTTTCATCTAGAGTGAGACATGTGTGTGTAGTGAATGGGGTCAATTCAGAAGAAGCATCATCCATCTTGAATTTCTTAAGAATTTCTCTGACATACTTTTCTTGATAAATAAGGGTTTCTTCGGGCTTTTGTTCTACTTCCAAACCAAGGAAAAAGCACATCTCCTGCATCATGCTCATTTCGAAGCAACTTCTCATAACCTCCTCAAATTCTTGGCAAATATTAGGATTGGTGGAACCAAAAATAATGTCGTCAACATAAACTTGCACAATTAACATCTCACTATCAATTTTTTTCTTAAATAAAGTCATATCAATAGTGCCATTTGAAAAAGATATTATGTAAGGGTCTCATACTAGATGCGAGGAGTTTGATGTAAACCATAAAGAGATTTATCAAGTCTGTATACTTTATCAAGAAATTCTAGATCCTCAAATCCTGGTGGTTAAAACACATAAATCTCTTCATCAATGTCTCCATATAGGAAAGCACATTTGACATCGATCTGATAGACCATGAAATGCTTGTGAGCAACATAAGCAAGAAAGATTCAGATTGCTTCAAGACGAGCCACTGGAGCAAATACTTCCGTGTAATCAATCCCATCTTCTTGAGCAAATCCTTGAACTACTAGCCTGGACTTATTCCTCACCACTATGCAACGATCAGCTGGTTTGTTCTTGTACACCCATTTAGTGCCAATTGGACATTTGTTTGGAGGAAGAACAACAAGTGTCCACACTTTAAGTTTCCTAAATTGTTGAAGTTCCGATTACATGGACTCAACCCAATAGGGATCCTGAAGAGCTGCATGAACATTCTTTGGAACAATTTAGGATATGAAACAAGAGAATAAACACACGTTAATCAAACCAGGTTGACTCTGCGCCCTAACACCATCAGAAATGGATCCAATAATGTTATCATCATTATGATCTCTTAAAGATTTAAAATCAGTTGTTAAAGTTAATAGATTGGATTGAGGTGGGTAAATGGGCTGAGGTTGAATAGATAATGTTGAAGAAGGTGGTTGAATAGGTTGAAGAGTTGGAGAGGTTTGAGAGTGTTTAGATGGAGTAGAGGTTGGAGTTGAAGGAATAGATGCCGAAATAGGTGGGGATGGAATGTCAAAAGGAGATGAAGAGGGAATAAATATTGAGGTTAGTGGTTCATTTAATAAATTGGGAAGATTTTGAGGTAATGGATCTGGAGGTATGATGTTCCTTTGAACATCAGTGAATGACGTATCATCATCAAAAACTAGAAGATTTAAAGAGTTAAAAATAGTATTCGAGTCAAAGAACCATGCAAGTTTGGTTCTGACATCTGAAGAATTAGATTCCTGCCAGTCAACATAAAATGACTCCTACACTATACGTGTTCTCTTGTTATACACACAATAAGATTTCTGAGAAGATGCATAACCAACGAAGTAACATTCATCTGATACACTTCCAAATTTTGACTTTTGTGCATGAGTGTTAAGCAAGGTACAAGAACATCCAAATGGATGAAATAAATCAATCAATGGCTTCCTTATATGAAACAATTCATAAGGAGTTTTCATTTTGTCTTTCAGAATCAAAACACGATTGAGTACGTATGATGTGCAATTTACCGCTTCTTCCAATAAAATAATTGGCAAAGTAGATTCAATCAACATGGTACAAGCAGCTTCAAATAAACTGCAATTCTTTCTCTCAGCAACACCATTTTGTTGAGGTATTTTGGTGGCACTGAATTGTCTCAAAATTCCTTTGTTTGCACAAAAGGAGTTCTGAATTGTCGCATAGGAAGAATTGGCGTTTAATGCGGGCATACCATTGTCACTTCGAATAGCCATGACCTTCTTTTTGGTTATCATTTTTATTGATAGAATAAGTTTGTGCAACTCTTTAATTGTTTCTCCTTTATGAGCTAAGAACCTCAACCAAGAATATCTGAATAAATAATCTGTAACAACAAGACAAAAAGATTTCTTAGCAATTGATTTTACGCTGATTGGGCCAAACAAATCAGTATGTAACAACTTAAGGGGACTAGAAATATTATTTTCAAGCTTTGGCTTGTGAGATTTTTTTTGTTGTTTTCCTTTGGCACAAGCCATACACTTTTCAATAACAGAAAAATCTTTTTAATGGTAATCCCCTAACAATATTATTTTTAACCAATTTGTTTATGTTTTTAAAATTGGCATGGCCCAATCAATAATGCCATAAAAATGATTAAGAGGGTGATGTTTTAGAGAGAAGACAAGTGATGGTGAAAGTGGATTCTTTGGAACCCATATCAAGAAGATAAGTGTCATGAGAGTTCTTCACAGAGTATGGACATTGAGGACTCACTATCCTCATTTGCAATTTTCCATACTCAATAACCTCCTCAAGTTAATATTGATGTGGGCTCACTTATTCAGAGTTTATTTGAGGAGGGAATTCCAAGGGCAATGTCATCCCCACCCCAAGGAGCTTCAAGTTACATAATAGGGTGGAGGTATGATGCTGAAATAAGAGCCCTCATACTTCAAAAGAGTTCAAGGGCAACAAGAGATCTTTAATTTTCAGACCTTGAACTACTGTAAAGGTGTTAATCTTGCCAACATGCCACTTGCCAACCCAAGTCAATCTAGGCAAGCTGATAGAATGGCTTAAATAATTCAATATAGTTTTACTAAAGTGTTCAAAGCAAGGAGACAAATATGAGCAGGCAATGTCATTGGTCAACTGGAAGTTGAGGTGGACCCTAAGATTAGCTCCAAAGGAGAAACCTTGATTGAAGGCCTAGTGATAGAACCTGTGAGCACTATCATAGAATTAATATCTTCAACATCCCATTCCCTTAGTGAAACACCTGCTAGTGAAGGTGTATCACAACCTCTCTCTGGCTAGAGTCTGACTGTTACTTCAGACAATAAAGTCCAAAGCTCTCTCCACCCTAAGTCATAAAGATCTATGGGTCACAAAGGGAAAAGGATAATGACCCTTGAGGAGATTAGGGAGGAGGAGAGAGAGGAATAGGAAGCTATGGGGAGAAAGTTCCACTAGGTCCTCAGACTTCATGGAAGCTACAATCAGGGCTGCTCCCAGACCAAACACTCAAGATGATGAGTTAAGAGTAGTTAGGATTATCTACTTGTAGACAAGGAACTATGATATAGATGAGATCATCTCTCTCCTCTTAGATGAATTAAATGAATTGGCAGACATGGAAGTGCCTAAGGAGAGGAAGGAGACAGAGGATGTAGATTTGCTCCTCAAGACCAAGGAAGAAAGAAGGCAAAAAAGGCTATACAAACATGCTCCTACCCTCTTCCCAGTTCAAGAAAGTCTTGAAGAAGAGGTTGTGCCAACAGAACAACCTCAGGTAGATAAGGAAGTTGACAGACAAAATATGATCTACCTGAGTGTCACGGGTCTTTATCAGGCAGTTAAATTTATTCCCTTATCATATGAGTACATTGAGCTTGAATACCTCAAGCAGCGTGAGCTACAATTTCAAAAAGAGCAGAAAACAGCTAAGAGGAAGATGAGGGAAGAAGCAGGAAAGTCAAGAGCCATCATCCAAAAGAGTCAAAAGAAGTTTGCTTGTAGGCAGGGGATAATGAGCTTCTTAAAGCTGTATGGATTCTCTGAAAGGAGACTTGGCCTAATGTCTCTATCCACCATGGATGAGCATACTAGGGTGATCAAGTAGAAGATCAAGAGAGGAGAGCTTGTTGACTTACACTCCCCACCAAGTCAAGCCGCTCCAGAAGTGGAGGTTAAGGTTGAACACTTTGAGACAACACAACCTAGACCTCCTATTGAACCTCAGCAAGCTTAATCTTCTGATCCATAGCATGGTTCAACTCCCTCTCCTTCTAAACCTGTGTGGGAGGAGGACCTAACTGAGAAGGACAAAACGGAACAACCTGGTGCTAAAGGCCAGACCTCTCAATTGAAAAGGAAGAAAAGGATGGCCACCAAGTCTATATCAAAGAAAAAAATCTAAGGCATCAACTTCCAGACCTCAAGATGAGTCAGAGCATCCTGAGGATATGCAAGAATAGGCTGCTCAACCCACTCCAACTCAAGTATAGCTTTTTGCATTAGGAAGACCCATCTTGTCATGGACCTTTGCTGCTAATCTAGACGGATGGTATGTCACATGTGATTAAGGTGCTCAAGATTCTACTTCTAGAAAGACATGCTTAACCTACCTCTACATGATCTTTTTGACATGAGAAGGTATTTTGAGAGTCTGAGTGATCCTAACTATTTGATAAAGAAAGGAATGATCATAATCATAATGAGGACTGTGAATAGCTTAAGACACTTCTTTGTTTTGGTAGCATCAGCCTAGGGGGAGTTTGTAAGATTTAATGAAAGGATGATGCACCCAAAACAAACTAATTCTTTCCTGCATGCATGCACTCAGTGCAAAGTAGAAGTTTGCTTTGTAAGTTTTACACCCTACATCAGAAATATTCTAAGTTTAGAATCTTCCGAAGCCAAGACCAATATCTTTTGAAGGAAAAAGTGAAGTTTTCTGAAGCTTCAAAGACAAAGTCTTCGAAAGCCAATATAATGAAGACAGGTTTCTTTCAAAGACTTTGAAGAACATGCTTTCTCTAATGTACTTTACATAAAGCTGACCAACTTTCTGCTGCAACTCTAAAGACTCACCAACTTATACAAGTTGATGAATAGTCCATGCTTTTTATAACTGTACATTGAGGTATTGAGTATGTAACTTTCTAAATTATGTACTTTTATCATTTCTGTAATATATTAAGATGTGAGCTATGGCATGTCATAGTCACTAGTCAAAAAGGCATATCTGCCTTTTTGACTCTACAATGATTTTGTTGTCTAGATAAAATGTATCCAACTGGCCTTCCAAGTATGACTGGTTATAGGATGTAGTATAAAGTATCTCAAGTCCTTGTAACTTATTTCTTATGCTTTGTAACACTTGTAATAGAACTTGAGAAGCAATATACCATAATCTTGAAAACCAAACATCATTGTTATTATTCTTAAGTTTCTGTCTCTTGCTTACTTGTGTTCTTAGTATCATAACCAAAGTCCTGGTTCCCTATTTGATCTGTTAAATGTTCTAAATTCTCTCCTCATTGTGAGACTAAGTGTATTGACAATCCTTTTAACGGTCCTGTCATTGTATACTTGGTAAACCTTAGCTTGTGATAAGTATCCAACAAAGAACCCATCTACTGATTTATTAGCAAACTTGGATATCCAACAAAGAACCCATATACTTGGTCAGAGAAACCCTATGAATTATCTTCTCTTAGGTTTTCATTAATAAGTAGTTTTCCATATATCTTGACTATCAACACTCTATTCTAAACATAGCACGCAATGCTAACTGCTTTAGCCCAAAATCTTATAGGAAATTTATAGTCAGGTTGTAACACCCAAAAATTTAAAGAAAAGAAATGAATAATCAAGGTGCATAAAAGAAGGAAAAATAATGAAAACCCAAGTTGAGGGTTAATATTGTACAAGGGCCAAAGATCTATATTATGTTGTTCAAAAAGGTGGCATGGCCACCCACTTTGCACCACCAACTTTTTATTGACTTTTTAGAGAGAGAAAGAGAATAGAGTTTCATTTTTAAGGAGAAGATCAGGAAGAAGATCAAATTCAAGGTAAGTTTTTGATGTTTTGAAGTATTCTTGGCTGGTTTAAGCCTCGGGTATGTGCTTGTATGCGTTTTATGTGTTCGGTTATGTGTTTTGGTGGGTTTTAGGTGTTTGAACTCTAAGTGCATTCGGGTTTGAAGATGGCTATCTGAAAGATTGCCAAAGGTGAGTTCTAGAACCCTACTTTTACTTGTTTTAACAGATTTTGAGGCTAGAAACACATGTTAAACTTTTTAATAAGTTTGAGTGTGTATACCCATACGTATGTGTGTGTGAATTGTGGGTGGGTGCAAGTTTGGGTTGATTTATGGTTATGTTTATGTTATGGGCATGTTTTTGTTGCTTTGAATGTTAGAACTAAGCTTTAAACATGTTACAAATGAGTTTGGGACTAAATTCAAATAATGATAGTTGCAAGTGATTACCCATGCGCTTGAATAGTAGCCCATGCCTAACTACTAAACTGCCTAAGTGTTCCCAAAACGCCTAAAGCTCATGCGCCCAAATAGTGACCAGACGCTCAAAGTGCCCATATGCCTAAGTTAAGCTCATGCACCTGTATAGTGCCTATGCGCCTAGGAAGGTGCCTAAAATAAATAAGTGGTTGGCCATGCGCCCATATAGTGCTCATGCGACTAAAAGTTTCCCATGCGCCTAAGTGTTCCTATCCACCTGGAAGGCCATGCGCCCGCATAGTAGCCATGCGCTTGCATAGTGTCCATACGCCTAGTGCCTTAGAATTATTTCTAAATTTTAGGAAAAATGAAGGTTTAGGCTTTGACTTGGGATGTTCCCGGGAGTGATGTATGATGAATATATGATGTTATATGATGATGTATGATATTGTGATGCATGCTTATGATATGTATGTTCATGTTATGTTCCTTTATGTTCCTTATTATGTATATTTGTATGGCTTTCTGTGGTATGTTATTATCAATGAACGTAAAGTATTATGTAATGAAAGCAGAAATTAATGATGTTAAAAGAAAAAATTAATGATGATGAAAGTGGAACATAAGGACAAATGAATGAAAGTAAGAATAAATGTATGAAAAGTCTTGTAAGCAAATGTAAAGAGGTTCACACCCAATGAAGGGTGTTAGAGTAACTGTCTGCGGATTAGCTACATAGAAGGATGCACACTAGGGTCTAATCATTGTGATTGACCATACGTATGGGACCTGTGTCGCTTGCCCTAAGTACTGGAGTCAGCTTCGAGCACAATGTTCGGGGTCTATCTATAGACCTCAGGCCTAGTAACCAGCTTCGTGCATAATGTTCGAGGTATAACACATGGCAATGGTCCGGAATGTAAGTAAGAATGATGATGAATGTACGATAAGGAAGAAAATGAAGAGTTGGAAGCTTCGGTACTATGTTGTCTCCAAAAGGTGAAACACAACAGCCGTCAGCACAAACATGCTTGTTCTGAGTAGCAGTTGATTAACAGATGATGGAGTTCTCTAATGATCGGTGGAATTCGATCAACAGCACATCGATATATGGTTTAGCAGTTGCTTCAACATATGCATATCAACAATCATTCAGTATTTTTTATTCAGTAGTGGATTTAGCACTTGATTTGATTTGGTAGTTGGTATCTAGTTCTGAAATCCTGAGTTTTTGGTAGTTTTGTAGGATCTTATATGCCCAAGACACATACAAGATTGATGTGGTTAGTACGTTATGATCCAAGTCAGGTCATACCCAATAACAAGCTATACAAACACCTACAAACATTTATTTGTTGATAAGATCATACAACGAATGTTTGACACCTATTTAGAAAATTGGTTTTCTAAATATTGCTTTTGTGAATAGAACAATTATATGGATAACTTGT
>BJCM01084779.1:0-12669 GCA_018326385.1 Flaveria bidentis
ATTAAAAGTTTAAAATTTTCTTTGAATATAACAAAAATCCAAATTAAATAAAAGAAAAAAGAAAAACCGGTTTGGGCCGAACCGGTTTCAAACCGACCCAAACCGGTTTGATAGGTTTGGGTTTTTAGGATTTGAAACCGGTTTGAACCCGAACCGGTTTGGGGCCAAACCGGTTTTGATCGAGTTTGACCAAACCGGTTTCGGTTTGGGACCCGAACCAGTTTGGGCCCCCAAACCGGTTTGTACACATCTATCTTGAGCTAACAATTAATTTGGGCTAGTAAAGATTAAAAATTGGGATGAATTTATAAAAAAGGTCTGGGCTAATAATTAAAAAAATCAAATAAAATTGACTAGTTGGGATTAATTGATGTCATCCCGATAAAGAAATATTCAATGATTCAAAAAATAATATTTTTTTGGGGGAGAATTATTTTACAAATCTTGGAAAAAATATTTTTGGAGAGGTTAAGTGCAATAAAAAATAAAAATAAAAATGGCTTTTGCAGAATTGTTTAAATCTTTTGAATCTGATAATCTAACAATTGCACAATGTCAGTTGATAAATTTTGCAGCTTTAAAGAATGAAAGGATGTCTGATTTTCTTGATCGTTTTCTGTTGGTGGCAAACAATCTGAAGAAGTTTGATGCCCAATTAGGAAAGCATAAACAAGTTCTAAGATTGCTTGATTCCCTCCCATCAGAATGGAGCTCACACGACAAGTTGATTAAACAAGATAGAGGTTTTCGGGACTACAAACTAATGGAGGTGATCAACAAACTGAAAGAAATGGAGTTGGATATCAAACGCTGTGAGTACGATGAAGCGACATATCTAACTCCAATGATCACCTCAAACTCTAAAGAGAAACAAGAAGAGAGATTAGATTCTATCACCAATTCCAACGGTTTACCGAAACCTAGAACTGAAGAGGTACAAGAGGAGCTTAAGCAGACATCAATGGGTAAAGGTAGAGTTGAGTTGAATGATGCCGTTTGTGATGCTGAAAAGGAAGAGGAATGGAAGCGAAATACCAGAGATTGCAACTGTGAGAAGGCTCTTACTACTGAAAGAGTCATCCTAGATCTTCCATACGAGATAGTTCAGGATAGGTGTTCTTCTGCTTGCAAAATTCGTTTATTTGGTGTGTATAAACCTAATAGGTTTCTTTTAGATAACCAAAAGTAATTAACCACCATAAAAGGAGAACTTAAAAAGAATAAAGTCAAGTATTTTATAAAATTAAATGAAGCTTTAAAAGAAAACGATCATTTAAAACGAACTCTTCTTGAAAGAAATGTTGAAATTAATATTTTAAACGAAAGAATCACCTTGGCTGAATTTGAAACAAGAAAGCTTAAAACAAAGCTTGACAGATGGACAATATCCGGAATGAAACAGGAAGAGCTACTATGTAAAGAAAGGGGAGCTAGGATTAAAACGGGAGTGTGTTATGGTGAAAATCCATACGTCTATCCTCCTCCTAGCACTCATTGTTACTATCCTATGCCTCAACCTTATCCATCTAATGATTTGATTAAAGCTGTTGAAACTAATAGTTTACATGTAGGTTTAAGCAGCGTTAATCTTAAAGAGGTTAGAGATGTGCAGGATTCTCCTGTAGGTTAAGGATACCTCAGGCAGGGGTCTGATAAGAAGATTAATAACGATTCCACTTCTGATGCTCCAACACCAATATTAGTTGGTTCTCCAACCTTCTTAAACAAACTCAAAACAGGTAATATTCTTTCGTTTGTTCCTGTCAGGTTTGTTAAAGTAGAAAAAGTTATCGAATCATCAAGCAATCAGAATCCTATAATCAAAGCCGACACAATAGGAGATGTCAATCAAGATCCGTTGGAGAAAGATCTGTGTATACGAGATTGGATAAGCTCAAATGATGAATCAATCACAGAGGAGGGTGTTTGTTCGTCACAAATCAAGATATCTCCTAACATTGTCAAGTCACAAAAGTTTCCACAAGCTGAATAAAGACAAATACGGATCTCTTCTCCAATTGCAAAACAACCAAGTCCATCAGTGAAGTTCTCATACTCTGTTCAGCATAGCAAATACCAAAACAAGCAAGAATCTACAACAACCTCAAAGCAATCTCCAATTCCAAATGCTTCACTCGGGTCAGTCAAGCATCAAAAGCCTTGCAAGGCGTGTTTTGAGTGTGGAAAAGAATGTCATGTGGTAAAGAACTGCCCTCAAAGACTTGCTTCGAATGGTAAAGGAAAAACGAATTGTTTCTCCAAATATAAGTCTACAAAGAATGTCCCAGATGGTAAAGGCAACACGGGTTGCTTCTCTGGATCAAAAGGTAAAAAGTACACATCTTTGAATGGTTGGATGAAAAACCCTCCATCCAAATCTTTTCATGTGAAGTCGGTTTCACATAATTCAAAGTTGAAAATGACCAAAGGTTGAAACAAAAATTCTTTTCCATCTAGTCTTAAATAGAAAAGGATTTCCAAATTTAATTCATTCAAATCCAAATTAATTAAACCGAAAAAAATTTGGCAAATTAAAAAGAAGGATACAGATATCCCCGATTGTTTAAACGGTTCTGTATAAAAGACGGTTTCTTGTATTTATGAAAAAGGAACTTCCAAGACTATGTTGGCATGGGTTTCCCTTTCAAACTAATTTGTGAATGAGTGCAGGAACAATTCAGGAGGACTGTTAGTAATCCGGTTTACTAACAGAGATTGTTCCTAATTCAAATTTGAGGCGAAACAAACAGGTTAAGGTTACGGTATTTTATTCATAATCTGGATTTTTATCTACACAATCACCGTTCTCACTTCACAATCACTGCATATTTCTTGAGAATTCATTTCTTATATTCATATCAGTGTAGTATTTACGACCTTCTTCGGTAAATTTCTATTTTTGTACAATTTTATAAAACCAAAATAAAAAATAAAAATAATATAAAAAAATCAAAAAAAATCAAAAAAAAGAAAGGTTTACAAACAAATTTTAGGGGGAGAGTACATAAGTAATACATAAAAAATAAAAAAGAACTGGGAACTTGATTTGAGATGATTGAGAAATGATTGTATATCATCTTGAAATGCTTGTTTTTGTATGACTTGCGTTTTTAAAATGAGAAATTATAGTAAATGATGTTATTATCTGATTTACATCTTGTTTTTAATTACAAGTAAAAGAAAAACAAATAGATTCTTTAATGATATGCTTGGTAGACTCAGCCTAAAAAATAAAGTAGCCAACAACATAACAATTTAAATTAAAATATATGCTTAAGGATGTCTGGATTTACGCAATCATTTTGGCCTGCACGAAAACTGAGTCCTGACAAAAATTGAATTGAAATATGATCTTTCACCCACCATGATACAATTCATATAAGCCATATCTTTGAGCCATGTTTGGTGTATTTATGTGTCTTGTGTGTTGTGCTAATCTCCTCTACTCTACGGAAATATTGACCTGGAGTGATGATCTCCTTTGCTGTATGATAGTACTGACTGGAGCTCTCATCGACACACGATTAAATGGTCATCTTCTTTGCTATACATGAGTATAGACCTGGAGCTCTCACCATTTTAGTCTAAGTAATGTGAAATCATCTAAACGATGAATTCATCAGAGAATGCAATATTCTGTGATAATCACTTGCACACTAATGCACACGCCTTGCTCTATAAAGATCGTAACAATATTCAAGAAATCCTGAGGTTCAGTGAGGGTTTTGGCCAAATGATTATGGGTCCTAGCATTCTATTGTATTTAATCAAACCTTAATGAATCATTTGTAGCTTGTTGAAAAAGATAGGGCATGAGTTTAAGTGGACAA
Organism: Flaveria bidentis; assembly: GCA_018326385.1. Classification (NCBI taxonomy): domain Eukaryota; kingdom Viridiplantae; phylum Streptophyta; class Magnoliopsida; order Asterales; family Asteraceae; genus Flaveria; species Flaveria bidentis. The sequence goes on from BJCM01084779.1 coordinate 3,831, forward strand.
ACATATCAGCAATCGTTATTCATCTGTTTGAGAATTTTCAAATTCATTCAAAGACTGTGATTAGATTCAGTTATCATTGTGATCTCATTGCTTGTTGATGTTTAAATTCATCTTTGTGCTAAAGTATATCTTGAAGATGTGATCTCATTATCGATTAAGTTCTCGGTTATAAAAAATTAATAGATAAAAACAAAATGTTATAATAAATGTATATAATAAAGAAATTGTAATAAATTTTCATTTAAATTTCTTTAAGGTCTTCCATATTATGCTCTTACAATTTAATCATTTTTCATGCATTTCATAGAAATTGCGCACAAACGAACACGGGTTCACTTGTTTTTTCACACACAGATAAAAACGAGTTTATTTTGTTAAAATGAAATTATCAAATTAGAAATGTTAAGATTGTGTTTGAGAATGTGTTTTAGATTTTTGTTGTAACTAATGGCCGATCATTAATTAAGCAGTGTACCAGATTAGAGAACCTGTCCCTCAAGTTTGCAGAAGATACCGAGCTAGGAATCCTCCTCCTACATCTTCTGAAGCACTCAAGATTAGAGATTTGGGAAAGATGTTCCAATATCTTTACAAAGGATGCACTCAAAAAGGGGGAACATATAAATAGGGGGAGCTTATGAGATGAATAATCTTTCTCATCAGATTCAGAAAGATTCAATTGGAGATCTTTCTATTGTTGACTTATTGATGCTAATTTCATTTGAAGACGTTGATAATGATAGACTAAGGAGGAGTATTGTTGGAGCTATACAAGATAGTCTATATTATTGTTGGAGATGTACAAGATAGTCTATATTATTAACACAGTCAAATTCAACAAAAGTCAACGCCACGGTCAAAGTGAACAAAAGTCAAACCCGACATGTTCGAGACGAAGAACCGAGGCGTGACGTTGAAAGTTTCGATGAATAGAAGTTTTAGTGTAATAAATATATTTTGTGTGAACAAAATATATTTCATCTTGTTTTTAGTCATTTTTATGCTTAATATGTAATTTTGTATTAATGAGCCTAAGTATAGGGAGTTAAGTGCAATTAGTGAAAATTAGTGTAGACTATAAATAGTTTAATTGTCATTAGTGTTGAATATGGTTGAATGACCATTTGATTGGGGGTTTTCACATTTTACAAATTATATGCAATCAATATTAGATCAAAGGGGTTTATTGTGTTTATCATTGTTTGATCTTACAAATCTTCTTAATATTTGATTCAAGTGTTCATCCTGGATTTACATGTTGTTTGGTGTAACTAATGGCTAAGATCTTGGTATATCACGCGCCTAACGGTATTACCCCGTTTGTGGAAATTGAGGGTGTGACAGAATGGTATTAGAGCCACTCCTATGTCATTCGGGGTGTGGGACATACCTCACCAAGGATGGTGACTTATCGAGCTTATTGAGGACGATGAGTCCAAACAGGGGTTGTTTGTGAGATCGTACACATATCCCATATCGGTCGTGGACAGAAGAGATTCTTGGTTCATAAGGAATGTCTGGCCTTTAAGATCAACAACACATTTTGGGCGTATTGCCTGTGGATGAGAGGAGAACTCCATAGGTAAGAATGCTCAGGTGGGAGCAGTCCAGGGATGGGTGACCTCCCCAGGAAGTTTTCACCCGACCAACCAAAAGCATATCCGTGAACTTCTCGTGGGAAAAGCGGACAGTATTGTTGATGCGAGGGTCCGGGTGTTACACAATTTGTGATGAAGATTTTCTGATGTTCTGTGAAAACCACATTAGGGCTGGCGCAGGGGCAAAAACGAGGAAAAAGGCAAGCCTGTTCTTGGAGGTTGCCAACAAAGGATTCGTGAGGCGAAGCCGAAGCTGAATGCAGATGAAGTGAGGATGAATGTGTAGGATCTGACTAGACAATTTGTCAGATCTAGTGCACATGGCGAAGATGTGATTGCAGCAGGAGCCGAAGTTGAAGGCAGATCCAAGGCTAAAGAAGATACTGGAGCCGGGTGCGCCAAACGAAGATGATCCAGTCAGTGAGGTCCAACCTAGGGGGAGTATGAAGATCAAGATTAAGTTGGACTCACCTTAGATTAGATTTTGTTTATGTTTAAATATAACAGGTTAAATATTAGATTACATTTGTAAGTAAATTTATTGTTTGAATTTTGTTGCCCACCGAAACTATAAGCGAAACTATGAGCAAAACTGTAGTTTCACTCATATTCAGCGTCCTTGTTTCACCCGACGAAGCTGAGTTTCACAGCCGTGAGAAACTAAGCTTGGGCATGATAGTTTCACTGACAGCGAAACTTTCAGCTAAACTATCAACTCTATATAGAGATTTTTTATTTAATTGTAATTAACCTTGCAAAGCCTTAATTCATGTGATCTTTGTTTCAAGTCTACTCTATAGGCTGGAATATTAATGAAATATCATTGAGCTCTTGTTCTATTATTGTATTGGATTTGATTTGTTTATTCTTCATCATCAAATGTTTCTATTGTGAGTTTGTTATTGATATTGAATGATACATTCAATCTAAATTGTACTGTGATTCGATCTGTTTGGACCAACACTTTTAAAATGATTTTTCTTCTAGAGTAAACAAGGGCTGATGAAGGTGATAAAATAGACAACTTAGGAAACACATGTTTTAAAAATATCATGAGTTAGCTTTAAGAAAAGCTACTCAAAGCTAATCATCTCAATAGTTGATACAAAATTCTTAAATCTCTATTTATTAAGAGCTTTGGTGACCATATCAACATATTATTCATTTGTGTTAACTTTGACTAGTTTGATTAATCCCTTTTCATTATTATCTCTAATCAAATGATACCTGATATTGAAATCTTTTTTCCTTGAGTGCTACACAGAATTCTCTGTAATAGAGATAACACTGTTGTTATATATATGGATGGAAGTCTCCTTGAAGTAAACTCCATAGTCCAACATCAAATTTTGAATCCAAAAACACTTGAGCACAACAATTTGCAGCAGCAATGTATTCAATTTCAGCAGTTGATGCAGACACACAGGATTGTTTCTTGCATTGCCAAGAGACTATTCTTCCACCAAGGAATTGACACCCCTTGGTGTAGACTTTACAGTCATGTTGCAGCCACCATAGTCACTATCTATATATGCATACATGTTGAAGTCATAATTCTTTGGATACCAAATAGCATGTGTTGGAGCACCTTTGAGATATCTTAGAATCAATTTGACAGTAACTAGGTCTGACATCTTGGGGTTGGCTTGATATCTTGCACAAATACATGTGGCAAACATGATATTAGGCCTACTAGCAGTGAGGTACATAAGACACCCAATAATAGCTCTCTAAAGTTGTTCATCCATACACTCCCTCTCAAGATCAAGTCCAAAAGAGTTATTTCTAACTACAGGTGACTTAGCAACCTTACAATAATTCATGTTCAATCTAGTAAGTATGTCTTGTACATACTTTGACTAACTTATGAAGATGCCACTATCAACTTGCTTCACTTGGATTCCTAGAAAGAAATTGATTTCCCCCATAGCGCTCATTTCAAATCTATTCTTCATCAGCTTCTTAAAGTGTTTGCAGAGCTTTGAATTAGTTGACCCAAAGATAATGTCATGTACATATACTTGAATTAGCATTAAGTCATTCCCTGTTCCTTTGACGAAGGGAGTTCCATCTATGGTACCCCTTTTGTAGCCATGTTGATAAAGATACTGAGATAGAGTCTCATACCACTTTTTTGGAGCTTTGCGAAGCCCATATAGAGCTTTATCAAGCCTACAAACATAATCAGGATGATCACGGTTTGCAATGCCAGGTGGTTGTTTGACATACACCTCTTCATCAATCACACCATAGTAAAAAATCACACTTGACATGAAGCTAGTAGACCTTGAATTCCTTGGATGCAACAAAAACTAAGAATATTATGACAGCTTCAAGTCATGCCACAGGAGCAAAGACATTTATGTATTCAAATCCTTCTTCTTATGTGTATCCTTGGATAACTAGTCTTGCTTTATTCTTAATGTCAAGTTCACTATCATCTTTCTTATTCCTGAATACCCATTTGATTCCTGTGGTAGTCTTCCTTTGAGGAAGAGGACATAGGTTCCAAACCTTTTGCCTTTTGAATTCAAGCAATTCCTCTTGCATAGCTTCAATCCAACATCAATCTTTTAAAGCCTCGTCACTTTCTTTGGCTCTATCTGGTATAATAAACAAGTGTGAAGACAAGCATTTGCATCATTGGTTTGTCCTCTTGTTCTTACCCTCATGTTAACATCTCTTATGATGTTTGTGGTAGGGTGAGACTTGTAGATCCTTAGTTGAGGATTCACATCAAGTTTCTTAGAGAGATCTGAATTAGAGAAATTTAGATCTGGAAAATGTAATTCACGCACCATATCTATGCACTTATCAAGAGAAACTTGATCCAAAGAGTATGTGACACCATTTATGTTTTCTTCAATCGAGTGGTTATCAACATCAAGAAATTCTTTATCACTTTCACAACCACCATGATCTCCTACATTTGAAGCTCCTTCATTTGTGTTTTTCTAAGCTGGAATTTGAAGGCACCTCAGATGTATTAGCTGGATTTGTCATTGTTGTGTTGATAGGAGCGTTATAACTGGAGGAAAAGTAGTGTAACTTGATGGTCTTCTTAGCTCAAATCTTGGGTCAGGATCACCATTTGATAGTATATCTATAGATCCTAAAACATGCACATAAGATTTGTTAAAATAGTTTGTAACTAAATCAAGATCAGATAGCCAATCAGGACTAGAACCTTTCTGGAAGTGTGCTTACTAAAAGTCACATTGGTTGACTCCTCAACTACTAAATGTTAAATATTTTCAAGTCTTTGGTTACTTGGTAAACAAAGTAGCATATCAGGTTTATAATAAAATGTTAAAACACAAATTATTAGGTCTTATAATATTGATTGGCACAAAATAATAAAACAGATACAGGACTAGCCACTGCTTGGCTATATGAGTATGCATCATTATTTGGTAATTTTAATCGAACTTCATCTGTCTTTGCAAATATTATTCCAATACACACAATATTTCCTCGTGTATTCTCTAATGATGATTCTCATACTACATCTTATAATCTTAGAGTTTTCTCCCTTCCAACAATATTATTATGACATCCATCACTAAAACATGTGTATTGACCATTAACTTTGACTTTAGTATATGATTTTGATTGATTTAGGATAGGTCTTTCATTTTAATCATAACAATGTTTGTTCTAAACTTGTGCTTAATGGACCTCTGTCATATTATTGGGCCTAGTGTTGTTGCTAGTAAGATAATCATTTTTCTTGTCATCGTTTAATGATCTGTGTTTTGTTCCTGATTAAGGATTTTTTAAAATGTGTAACGCTAAAATATATGTTAAAACCCAACAAAAACTAGACAAATGTGGACTTTACCTAAAGTCTACTAAATAAATATAAATTAATTTAAATATATAAATTATTTAATTTAATGGCATATAATAATTTGTTGGAATTGTTTTAACACGTGAAATTTATTAGAGGACATGTGGTTCAAGACATGACCGGATTGGATGAAACAGCCAAGGGCCTGCAGGCTCTTGAGCCTCCCTATTCACGGCTGAAATCTAATAGACAAGAGGGAATCCCTCTTGCTTCCTCACATTTATGAAACTATTCATCCAAGTCATTCTCAAGTTACATAACCTGGACACCACCACCCAATTCACTCTTGTTCTTCTCTATCTCCATTGACAATCATCATCATTATACCATTCCATAGATTTTTGATATTAGAAAGACATTCAAGATTGTGTTCAAAGCAAGACTTGTTTAAATTCTTGTTAGGACCGTGTATGTATGGAGTACTAACTAATTATGCATGAAACCAGATCAAATAGTGCGGAATCCTATTTAATTTGCGATCCAATTAGTGAGAACGACAACCCGATTGATCTAACGATGAAACAAACATTAAGAATTGATTAGAAATCGATCAGGAATGAACTATGAACTTGGAGTGGGTTTTCTGGATACTCTGGACGGCTAGGTTATGAGTATGTGTCGAAATTCTTTAAGTGTCCCGTTTTTCCATGAATTAGGTGGTATTTATAGGTTACGGGTTTCTAATCGTATGACTGAACCATTAGCATGGTTCAGTCGTGCGACTGAATCATGCGATTGATCCATACGCATGACTGAAGGTTCCATCGTGCGATTGAGACAATCTTATGTCTCAATCATGCGACTGATCTAGTCTCCAGGTTCAGTCGTGCGACTAGTCCATTAGCTGGAGATATTCATGAGTATGGTCCATCTACATGGTCTATTTGCATGAAGTCTCATACGACTAAGTTTGAACACATTTCTCAATCATTGTTGACTAAGAACTATGCATAGCAACCTCAAACCTATGTAGTAAGTTCATTATACTTTAACACACAGTAATAAATTGAAATATTAAACATTATAAGCATTAACCACATATTAAATTTCATTCAACTCATTCATTACATATGTGTAAGATGTGACAGACTTTTACATTAAGTACATAAACTAGGTACATCTATGTATCAACAAACTCCCATTGGACCTAGTTTAATCTATTGTCTAACATTTTTCATCAGCTCTTCAAATTTCTTGTACTTCTCCTTTTATGTGACTCCGGCATGTATTTCAAATACAAAGCAGAGCCTTATGACATTCTGAAATTGGAGAGCTTGTACAACATCTTGCGTGTCATAGAACAGTGGCAACTTGTATAAAGTGTAGACATTTTCTGCAGAAAAGTTTGTAAGCCACATTAGGTCGAATACCCGAATAGTTTCCATTTTGCCCTCTTTGTTAAGAACTATGACCGCTTGACCCATCCTCCAATCATAGTACCACCATTTGAATTATGGAGTGAAGTCCTAAGGCATTTCCCGTAAGGGAATCTTGGACATTGTGCGTGGGGGACTGCCCTTCAACACGACTTTAGGCTTTCCAGATATGGGATCCACTTTAGGCCTACGAATGTACCTCTTTGGTTGTTGAGGTCTGAAGTTTACCCATCTGGTGTGGTATTCCTTCTTTAGGGCAGCCTCAAACCAACCTGACATCTTTTTAGGATTAGCATATAGCAGATTTAAGCATGCCAATTAGTTGAACTCAAAACCCGGGAGAGTCTTCAGATCATGTGGATATCTGGAGTACTCTATTCCCTTCTTCCTCTTTACAGCATAAACGTTTAGATCTTCAAAATATGCCTATGTTATAATCTTGCCTGACACTTTCTGATGTCTTTTGACTCTGTAGAGCTTTGTGTAGGCATTTTGCTTTGGCGGCGTGCGTTTGGCTTTCATCTCTGCAAAACAAGCTGCCCATTCAGCCTTCTTTATATCAACTTCTGCATCCGACACTTGGGCTTGCTTTCTTCTTTTTCTTTTTCTTTCTCCATCTCATCCAGTTTTTCAAATGTAGCACTGCTGAGAGTGTCACCCATGTCGAGGATCACATTTCCCTCTCGTTCAGTGTACTCTGGATAGTGCTCAGACGTGACATCCTTAATCTCTATTTCGTCAACATCGTTCAACTCGTCATCACTCATAAGATCAACCTTTGGAGCATCTTTGACGAGCTCATCAGGATTAAGTCTGAACATCTGCGCAAGTTGCTCATCGGTCACGTCGTGTATGATTTCTCCTTCTTCGGGAGTGTAGCTCACCGACCGTCTGACAATCCGTTGCATATCAAGAGTCATAGTGAATTGATACTTGATTTGTTGTAGGGGAGCAACATCATATTCATCTTGCTGTGATGTTTGATCTGCTTTATTTAAACATTTAATACATCAATCATTAGTAATTAATGAAGACACTTAACTGTTAGATAAACATAGATAAACATTAACTACATAAATGTAATATTTGAATCAAGTACAAAAGTTTTCTAAATACAAAACATCTAAACTTTACTTTTCTCTTTATCGGTCAATTCCTCAACTACAGGGGCTAAGGATGATGCTCCCTGATCTTGTGCTCTCTTAGTCCGCCTTTCTTGAACTTGAGCAGAGGCAGATGCCGCACCATCACCTTCTTCATCATCATCTCCTCTCTTTTTACCCCTCGATCCTTCATCATCACCTTTATCTTCTTCACCAGACTCATCATCATCATCATCCTCATCATCATCATCATCCACACCTTCCCTGATCTTTAGAGGCTCATCTTCTGATCCTTTCAGTCTGAGCATGATCTTCTTGTTCTTTACGTCCAAATCCTCAGTCCTCTTAGCCGAATGAGCATTCTGCTCTTGAAGCTGTTTAATCTGCTGAACATGAGCAGCATTGAGCTCCATAAGCTGGTTTAGCTGTGTAGCTCTTTGCTCATCAGCAACTAACAACTTTAGCACCATCCGGTTTAGGTTGGCTGGTTATTCCTCTACCCCGATGGAGGGGTAGATGACGTGATGTCGAGGTCTCACGTAAATTTAATCCTAATTACAACCAATAGATAGTAGTAAGCAGGGTATCGAACACAAGGAGTTTGTGGATCGTATGTAACTTAATAGCTTTGTAACTAATGTTTAACTTAACACTAATAAAAGTAAATTCAAGATATTTGTGATTTGGTTATAACTGAGCAATATGACAATGAGCAATTAACAATTTAAGATATCAATAATCAAAACAATGCTTCCCCTTGGTTTCAGGAATTCACAACTGATGTTGTTTATGTCTAAATTGGGAAGAACTACATAGACATAGTTCATGTAAGTGTGATTGTGTGTGATAAAAGGAGACAAAGTACTTGGATTACAACTAATGCAAGGTTATCTTCCGATGATCAGAATTATA
>BJCM01084780.1:0-13096 GCA_018326385.1 Flaveria bidentis
GCTAGTTTCTTTGCTAATCTCATCGATACCATGAACGAGTGCTCTCAGCTCTAAGCGATACTAGCTAGTTTGGTATGAGTTTAAACGGAGGTTTGACAAACGTTGGTGCAGGATCTGCTCGTCCATAATCTTTTGTATTCGCCCTTAGCAGCCTCTCGTGAATTATATCATCCCTCTCCGTGTTTTGCTCATCTTCCATGTATAAAATTTCCTATAAATACGCGTACACATAAATTTATTTGATAAAAAAACAATATGAGACGTTATGTTCAATAAAGATGAACTTAGTTTACCTGATTTTGTTCGGTTTCATGAAGTTTCGCCATTGGCATGGATGAACCGCAACGGGCTGTTTAATATGAACATCAAGAATGATTTATAGACAACTCAAATGGGTTTTCACATGTGTTCATATATAGAGATTATTATTAAGAAGAAAAGCTAAGAAATGATGAACATATTGTGAATTAACCTGCAAATGATGATGACACAAGTGAGGCTACAATGAGAAGAGTTAGGAGATAATTCTTGTAACCCATGTTTATTTTCATTAATTTGCTTGATTGCTTCTTTTTATTGAGGGCTTTCTTTTGGAATTAAAGGATTCAAGAAGTGATGCAAACTTTGTATCTTGTATACAAGGGATGGGGTGGGCAAATAAAGTTAATTAATTTATTAAATAAACGGTAGTGGTGTTAGGGATAAGAGCCAATTAAGAAATGATAGTTTAATGTAAAGAATGTTGTGATAATGCACTGCTTTATCCTATGCTTAACTTTTAGATTAAATATAAAACCTAAAAGGTAAGAGGAAACCACTTTGCTGTTGTTGGGGCACTAAGTCTATAGGGTTAGTGGAAATTTAAATCTTTAGACGATTAATTTATTGTCTTAATGGGTGATGGACCCCTAATTCAAAACTTTAACCAATGATATCCTGTTCTTTTTTTTTGTCTTTTAATCGGTGAAAGAAGTGAGATTTGAACCAAAAAAATGCGTGGACTTGAAGGCTAAAGTAGCCACATATATGTTGTTGGTAAGGGTTTATTTTATGATTTATCCTGTTGATTGATCTCACTCCATTGGAATGCCAAATGCTGTAAGCACTCTTCCATAATTAAGGCGCTTTATGTCTTTTTTGGCTTTATAACAGTGGCATTTAACAAACTCTATATTGTGCACTATAGCATTCAAATAGCATTTTAATATTAACTTTTATAAATTAACTACATTTTATATTTCTTTATATTTTATTTCCGAATTTAGTAAGCTCACACATTATTTTTCATCTTATCTCACTATTATTTTTTCTCTTTTTTACACAAACAAATTATACAAACTAATGACTAGTAATTTTTTATATTTAGAGAATTACTGCTCATAAACTATAAAGCTTAAAAATAAAAATGGAGATAGAGATACCATTAAAGGTGTAAAACAAAAGAATTCTATAATAATAAAGCCGGAGATGTTAAAAATACTAGGACTGCAAACGAATTAAACAAATACGAACAATGCCTTATTTGTGTTCGTTCGTTAAAAAATAAACTTGTTCATTACCTGTTCATGAACACTTACCAAACAAGATTTTTTGTTCGTTTTCGTTCATTAAAAAATAAACATGTTCATGAACTATTTACGAACACTTATTTAACGCAAATGAACACAAACAAAAACAAACGAACACATGTAAAAAAAACCGACAAAAACAAAAACAAACGAACACAAACAAATTTTCATTAACATGACAATATAAAAACTCATGAAAATAAATGAATACAAATGATTATTATAAATTATATTTTAGAATTAAATTTACATTTTTATTATACTAATATCATTATAATAATTCACTTCTAGTCGGCAAAAACGTTTAAACTTCCGACAGTTATATTAAATATATACTATGTTAATATAGAAATGCAAGGAATAGCTAAATTTGTTTGTTTTGTGTTTTGATCGCAAGAGTTTATTTCTTTTACTCATTTGTCCCTCCGGTAGTTTATAAAGAGATAAATAGAGAGAGAGATCCATATGCGTCCCTCCATGTTGAGAGAGAGAGAGAGAGAGAGAGAGAGAGAGAGAGATGGAGAGCCGATCGGGTCGTGAATGTGTGAGGTTGTTCTTTAATACATTAATTAGGGTTAACTTTGAAAAATGTTTAAATTATATAACTCAAGTTTTAAAAGTATTCCAATTAAATCACTCAGTTTTTATATTTTATACAAATTAAAAATTATAACATAATGTTTAGCGTGTTATACTTTTGGATTCAGTTAGAAAATATTTATTTCTATCTTTTGATGCTGATATGGAACGTTGACGTAAATTTTAGGGACTTTTTTTTATTTTTTACATAATTAACATGTTTTTTTTATTTTTCAATATAACTTTATATATTGAAAATTCTGACTCCCACGTCTTTTCTATCATTACTTTCTTGTCATAATAAAATTTGATAATGACTTGATTTGATTGTTTGGTGGTCCAATTTGAGAAAAATATACATTAATGACTAAATTAGAACACATTTGAAACTTGTTTACTATTCTGTGACACTTTCCCTATTAATTATTACATAATATTGTGGGAAATATTCAAATAAAAAATCTATTAAAACGAAAAAGTATAAAAGCTAATTTCAACCATCAATCTTAATCAAATGGTGAGATGAAATTATAGAAAAAAGTTTGTTACATGTTTATTTTAGTAATAGCCATTTTTGATAAATTATTTATAAGTTTCTTCCATTATTTAAACGCTCATAAATTTTATGTGCGATATTATTTTTTTTATAAACGACACCTCGTAAAAATGAGTGTTTTTTCCTTTTTAAGATGAGTACAATATTGCATATAAAAAGATAATATTTTTTTACGTTTTAAGCTCATATATTGTTATTGTGTTTTCAGTGTAGTTTTATTATTATTATTATTATTATTGTTATTATTATTATTATTATTATAGTTATAATAATAATAATAATAATAATAATAATAATTTTTTATTATGTATCTATTTAATTTATGCCAAGTAGTAATAGTAATAAAAGAACATAATAAAATTTATTAATATTCAACACTGTTTATCCTTTAATATGTGTATGCGTGTAGTGTAGTTTATACGTGTATATGTGTAAGTGTGATGTATATTTTGATAGGTATGTTAATCTTTGTAGGTGCATGTATGTATGCGTGTGTTACATACGTGTGTTACATATTGTATCCCAACTTCATGACAACTGTCTTTTCTTTTGCCTAGAAGGGTTTCTAAGGACGAAGTCATAATGCTAGGGTACGATGCCTTTTCTCATTCACCGATGTACATTTCCTCGAAAAGCACAAATATAATGCTAGGGCAAGACGTCTTCAAATTATTTTCTCATTCTCAATAAACTACTATAATATATGACATATAATCACATAAAAATAAAAACTTAATGTGAATGCTATTATAAAGTTTAATTAAAACATCATCTTGAAAGATGGGTAACAAAAGCATCATGTACGTACTTTGGTTGGGTATTTGTTAAATAAAGGATCTATAATGGATTGTAGTGCAATGTTAGTTACTGACGGAAAAATCCCAAAAGGCAGCCAATGACCACTTTAGAAACATTAGGGTTTCTTTTTTGTTGTCCTTTTATTGATCAGCTAGGGTTTCAAGAAGATTAAAAATTAATTTATGGGGCTTTCAAAGGGTTTAAAATTTGGATGGTTAGTCATTAGTGCTTTCAATTATACATATGGACAAAGACTTGACACCAAATACCACTGACACGACACCTATGGAGAATAAAGATATAGACGACACTCTATATAATTATTTTTCTCATCTTTTCTTTTTTTCTATTAAAGCAATCTTAGACAGCTCCCACCCCAAAAAAAAATATAATAAAAGATATAGAAAGTTTCTTTTCCTTTTCAAAAGTACAAGGAAGGGTTGTTACTAAATCAATTTTATCTAGAAATGTACTTGCGTGTATTGTGTTGGTAACTATCATAAATTTGAATATATATTTAAACGTGAATACAAAAACATATATATTGTATCGGCTCTCACTCCGACGTAGAACCCAGATGTCAAGTAAAAAAAAAGAAAAAAAAATAAATTCAACAAAAGCAAACAAACTTAGCAAACTTATCGATTAATGCAAGTTGGTCATAGTTTCCAGAACGAAAATTATGACAGTAAACTAAGAAAAATGTTCACATGTAATGAAGTGAAATAAAAGCCATTTTACCACTTCAAACATCACATATTTTATCTTCATATCCGATCTTTCACACAACTATTTGTTTTTTTTAATTTATTTTGCGAATAAAAGAACTACCCAATTTTTTAAAAAATTGCACTCTAAGGCTTGAACCGCCAGGCTGAATTTTTGTAAAATGTCTTTTTTTTAAAAACATGATGGTTTGTGGGTTGATTTGGAAATGATTTTGGTTAATGAGTATTCTGCCCTTGGTTTTTACGGAATTGAATTTTCAATTATTGAATCCATAAATGAGAATTACGGATTTCATTTTGACCATTTGTTGACCGGCGACTTTTCTGACACATTCCACACCTTCACTAACTTATCCAAACTCCCACTATAAACCACCCACTTCACCTCATCAGAGTTCTTCCCCGCCTCCCTCTCCACCGAGCAAACGACCACGAGCAAACTCCTTCTCCCACTCCAAATAGTTCACTAAGCAAACCACCATGGCAACCCGCACTACACAACAACCCCCTCTCTAACATCGCCAACTCTGTCACCGCACATTCTTGAATTAACAACGTCTGCACATGATTATGCTTCATCTTCTTTATTTCCTATTCCACACCTTCATAGACCCATCAGTCGACCCATGAACACTAGCCCCGTGCTAACGATCGAGTTAACAACGTGTCACACCCTCTCTAGAAGCACAAACACGAGGATGTGATGGACAGGATCGTGATAACACATTGGGGGTCCAAGAGAATCACTATAGGCATTCTCCGTAAATGGTCATGACATCACCCAGCACATAAAAACACGTCCCAAGTAAAGTCAATCCCAAATCATCATAGCATAAATGTATAAATTATCCAAAGTTTCGTTCAGGAACAAACAAACACATGTACAAAAACAGTCCTGAATACAAACCAACAAATACAATCCAACAATCCAAAAACAAGTCTAAAAAATTATCCCAAGTGAGCGGTCTTGTCTAGTGTCTCAAGCCAAGCACTTAAGCCTCATTACTGAAAAGACATGCTCTAAAAAATCAACAAACATTGGTGAGATCATAGGTTTAAAGAACAATTAGTTTTCCTTGTATAACATGTACAAAAGTTGTATGTGGGTAAGAGTACATAGCAGTCATAGATATTAACATAAGTCTAAGTCAGTCCAAGTCCAATTACCCGGATTATATTCACCCAAGAGCAAGCCCAAGCCAAGTCAGTCTCGCCTAGTATACTGCGACAGGGGTGGGGGTGTCAACCTGTTAGTACTAACAATACCTCTCCATGACGTTCAAGTCACAATAACAAGTTCAAGTCCAAGTACAAACTCATAAATGAACATCTAGACTCAGCCCATGACCCAAACCACATACATTGTCCCAAAATAGTCTAAAAGACACGACAAGTCCAAAACTATGATCATGCTTTTCCCCCAAGTAAAAGATACTAAAAATGGCCGTGAAACTCACCTCAAAATAGAAAAGACCCAAAGTCCATAGTAAGAATGTTAAATCACTATAGAACACAAAACAACAAACAGATTACTAAAGGACCAAGTTGACCTAGTTGGGTGTAGTCCTTGAAGTCCAACCCTTAATGTCAATCATAGTCCTTAATTTTGTCCTTTTTAAAAGTAAATTAATTAATTTTAAGTATTAAACTTGTCTTTATTTGATTATTTAGGTTCAAATATTTATTTTTAATTACAATAAAATATTTTAGCATGAAAACCTGATTGTGCATCAGTTTTGAATAAACTAGTTGGAGGTCGAAACAGTAACAAAAACTTGCATAATAGGAATCATAGAAACATAGGACTTTAAATTAAGATCCAGAAAAAGAATTATCTCAATACGATAAAATATGAGAAAGATATGGCTCGAGATACACAGATCAACCTGTTGTCCGGATTCGTCAGTTTTGACATTTAGTTTTGTGTGTCGCGTTTAGAGGATCAAACTATGTTGAAACGACGCGAGACCACTTAGGTTAGTTAGAGGTTTTGTTGAACTTGTTTTTAGACGATAAATTTGATCCATTTGGAATTTTTATGACCTCAATACAAACTGCACAAGATGGTCCATTTTTTGACAGCAAACTGTCCAAATCCTTAGTAATGTCTATTGGATTCAAAAACTCATTTTGCGACCTTTCTTGACCCAAACCCCGTAAGAACGTTTAATATAAGACCCCAATGACCAAGAAAAATTAGATCATTGATTAAAACTATATTACTCTCCAAACATAGATTTATCCACTTTTACTCTCCCAGTTCCTATTTGTATATGTTTATAATTTAGATCCATTATTCTATTGGTTCAATCGATCCAATAACCATAAATTATTGATTTTTAATAACTAATTAGGATCTAAAAACGTCCATTAAGTGTAGATTTCAAGAGTTTACAATCCCAACTCAAAAGATTAATGAACAATCAAGAACAAAGTCACTAGGGTTTTATCGATCGGTGGATCCTACACTTGAACGCGCAGATATTCTAGGAGTTATCATCCAACAACAAAAATAAAGAAGAAAAGTTGAAGAATCTTATTATAGGATGATTAATGTCATCAAATACAATTATAAAATAAAGATAATATCGATTTATTTCTTATCGGAGAATGAATGGATGAACGA
This sequence comes from Flaveria bidentis, assembly GCA_018326385.1. Taxonomy (NCBI): domain Eukaryota; kingdom Viridiplantae; phylum Streptophyta; class Magnoliopsida; order Asterales; family Asteraceae; genus Flaveria; species Flaveria bidentis. The sequence continues at coordinate 6,856 of BJCM01084780.1, forward strand.
TTCGGATCAAGACTTGTTCTTGAATGAAGCAATACACCAAATTTATGGTTTACTGAATATGGATGATGATTTTCGATGGATTTAGATGAAGAACAAGGAGAATTGGTTGTGATGGCTAGGGTTTCTAAGGAAAAGAAGGGGGAATTCCCCATTGTCTACCATTCTCGACTGCAACAAGGAAGGGCAAGGGCCTTCGGAACCTTGGCTCATCCCTTCCAATCTGACTTGTCTCGAATCGCGTGTCTTCCAATTTTAACGTTTTTAAATTTCGTGCGCTAAGATTGTTCCAATTAAAGAGCTATTATTCCCTAAAATCGGATACTTTATATTTTTGAACTAATTTAAGTTTATTTATTAGACGTTAGGCAAAGTCCATGAATATATGATTAGTTGGGTTTTAACATAAATTTTAGTGTTTCACCTTTTAGAAAAATCCTTTATTAGCCTAATGCACAGGACCTTGTTCGATAACAAGTCCAATAGCCATCTTGATGACAAAAACCCTAGGCCCTAGGCCCATTAATCTAAAATATTGATCAACAATGAAATGAATAATCAATTAAGGTCAAGCCCAAATGCAACAAAATCAAGGTCAAAAGTCAAAGTCAAAGGTCAACACACCTATTTTGGTGACGGATGTCACACAACGTGTTCGTGCAACCGCAACCTTCCTCTTCGGCGACTCTCCGCCACCCCCATCGACGACTTCTCCTACAGATGATGTTTTAAATAGTCAAACGTTGTTTTATACGGTCAAAATGGAATTCGTAAGTCACGTTACGGACTCAACGAGCGGGACTTGGATTCCGTAAATCTCCATGTGAGGACTACCTATTAGTCAAAATCATTTTCAAATCAACCCACAAACCATTGAGTTTTTTTTATAAAAAACCACTAAATTTTTTTTCTAATCTACTCCACGATTATATATTTACAATACATATTCATATTTGTTAGATTAGGAACTATAGGTCTAGATTATTTTGTATAAGCTTAGAACTTTAATCAAAACTTGTATTGAATGTTTTTAATTCATTATTTTTATGTATGCATTATGTATATAGGTTAACTCTTATTTGTGCTGATTTATGTAAGTTTGCAGATAAAACATTATACTTGGTCAATTTGTTAAATTGACTAAGTGTAAGAAACATCTACGAATGAACATTTTTGTTCTTCCGTAGATATGTTCCTTACAAAACCAATCATCCGAAATATATTCTGCGAATGAACAACCAACTCTGAAGTTGAAGTGAATATCCCTTCGGAAGTACAAGATAACTTCTGAAGAACAAAGTATTTTCGAAAGAACAAGATAATTTCGGAAAAAAGTATCTTCAGAAGAACAAGAAAGCCTTGGAAGAACAAAGTACCTTCGGAAGAACAAGATTCCTGCGGAAGAACAGTATTCCTGTGGAAGAAGAAATATCTACGGAAGAATATATTCCTGTGGAGTCCAAATACTTGTATTTAATAATACAAGTGTTTACAAGTCAACAAGACAGTTGTGCGAATCCCAACAAATCTGGTGTTTCCTTAACTGAAACACACGTGCCTATAAATATGGATCTTAGGTTTCACATCAAAGGATGGCTAGACGACACACGAACACAAACAACAAAGCATCAATATGACAAACCTAACATCACATCCAATCACACAAACACAAACCCTAACAGCCGTCACATCAACATCAATACATTCAAAGCAGTTATTTTTCATTCATTATTTATTCATCTTTAATCATTAATATGTTATAATGAAATACGTTTGAATCAAATCTTTTTGTTTGATTATTAATTGTGTTCTTCTCACTACGTTCGTCTTAATTATTTATCATTATTGGTGATATTTAATTATCAAAAACAATTAAACAAGGTTAATGTTGATTCCGCAAACATTAACTTGATTATATATTAACACTAATAATTTCTGATTGCGATCCTTGGATGGTGGTCTCAGAGCCAAGTGCTTATTGATTTAGATCGATTGATTTGTTAGTGTTAATATCATTTAATTGTTTGCTTGTTTCACTAGATTTGCCAGTCTTTGTAGATCAGATCTATTATTTTTAAGCAAATCGTTTTGTGTGTTTTAATTAAAATAGTGAATTGTCTCTCAACAAGTACTGTTACATTGCTTAATTAACTTGGCTCAATATTCAAATCAATTGAATAGTAGATCTTGGTTATTGATTGATATTCATATATTGTTCATATTTAATTGAACAAATACATTGACAAAATCCTTAATTTGATATTTAATTATCATTGAAAGGATTGACTGATTTATGACAACAACTGCTTATTTATTATAATTTCAGTTTTGTCACTAATTAGTTCATTTCTTAAAAGATACTCTGTAATAGTTAAATATTAGATCTTAACTAAAAATGAGCAACTTTGGTGGATCACCATACAAACCTCCAAAGTTGGAAACAAAAGTAGACTTTAAATCCTATAAAATCAAGTTCAGGAATCATGTTAATTATACAGACTCTGACTTATGGGTTTCAATAACTGAAGGTTATTATATTCTACCCACTCTTGGGCCGGATTATAATGACAACAATCAACCCATAAGTACAAAGGATATCTCACCTGATGATGTTAAGAAGGTTAAAGTTGATATTAAAGCATACAAATCGCTTAGTATGGCTTTACTTGAAGAAATATTAATCAGATGTGAGATTTACAAAAAACAAATTCTTTGTGAAAGATTCTTCATACACTCTGTAAAAGGAGTGATGAAATCAAAAAGAATTAGGAAGGAAACCCTTTGTTCACAATATGAAACCTTTCATCATATTGAGAGTGAATCAATTCCTCAACAACTCCATAGATTTATGCAACTTGTTACAGAGATAAATATCTTGGAGTTGAAATACACAAATGAAGAATTAAACAAGAAGATGCTTCATACTTTTCCAAAAAGTTGGAAGCAAACTGTGTCCATGTTCAAGAACACCATTGATCTCAAAGCAACTGGTTTAGATGCACTAGTAGCTAAAGTTGAGGCTCTTGAAATTGATGAGAAATCAAGAAACAAGAGTGTGAGAACTCATGTGTCACCCTATCACTTTAAAGAAACAAAAGTGTTGGAAGTGCCTTCATTTCCAACAATGATAGTGATAACTCTTGTACTTTGAGTGAAGATGAAGAGGAAGTAAGTTTCTATGCATCAAAGCCTTCTAAGAAATCTTCTCAAAGTAAGTCAAGAAAAGATAAAGGAAGAACTGATGATCAAAGAGATACATCATCAGCAAAGTCTTCATCAAATAAAAATCAAACATAGTCCATTACTGTCATTTTGGACTCTGAAGAACAAAAAGCAACTTTTGTAGCTTTCAGCTCAAGTTTTCAAGCTTACCTTGGAAGCTCATTAACCTCTGTCAACATTTGCCAGCAAGACTTGGAAGAACTACATCCAGATGGATCTACAATGGCAAATGGCAATGATTGCTTATAGAGCCAAACAATATCTCAGGAGGAATAAGAATTTGGCTGCTGCAAGTACATCATCAAAGATTGGTGTTGCTAAGTCAAAGGTAAGATGCTTCAAGTGCAATCTCTATGGACATTTTTCTAGAGAATGCAATCAATAATCAAATTATGAGTTAGCACAACATCAACAACATCAGTCTCACCAAACATCATCATCACACATACCTTTCAGGCAACCACAACTTACCAACTCATCCCCACCAGCCACTAATACATCAGCAGGAACAAGTAACTCTAAAGAAACCAGGCTGATCATATTTCAAGATGGAACTTGTGACTGGAGTATGTATGAGAAAGAAGTCTTGGAAGAAAATCAAGCTTTAATGTCTCATATGGAAAACAAAGTTCCACCCATGGCTAGTGAGGTAAGAGATAGGTTATGTTCATCAATATGTGTTGAGAAAGTTGAAAGATACAGAGTCCATGCTTAACAATTGGCTGATAAAGTTAAAGAAAAAATGATTTTGAATGAGACTCATGTAAGAGAAAATAAATTATATCAAATAAAAATAACTCTTTACAAAAGGATTTAGATAAAATTGTTTCAAAAAATTATAGTTTAAAGGCACAAGTTGAGCATCTGACCACTTCCTTAACTAAATCCATGGCTAATCATGCATCAACTGAAGTAAAACTTCAGAAGTTTCAACTTTCATCTCAACAGTATGAGAAATTATCAAATTCTCATATTGAATCAAAGAACATGTCTGGATTGCAATATAATTTTGTGGCACCTCCTATAAACAATAATTACATACCTTTTCCTGAATCAATGACAAATAACTTGTCAAATAATTTTGTGCCAAGCACCAAGTTTGAATCAAATTCTAATCAACAAGATATTCATAATAAAACTAAGGTGAATGAAACTAAGTCTTCTGAATTAGAAAAGATCAATTAAAAGGATTTAGAATTTGACTTTGATGAGTGTGATGACTTGGATGATTCTGATGAAAATGATGATGATCTACTGAACAAGGGTAAGAATTTTGTTTTTGCAACAAACATTCCAAAAGTTTTGAAGAAACAAAGTTGCAATATCCTCCAAAACAAATAAACATGCTGAAGACTATTTGTAAGAGAATAGCTCAGCTAAATGGAGGTCTTCAAGAAATACATCAGCAACAAAAACCTTCACTTGAAGTAATTGAAAAGTGTGCTTCTACTGAGGAAGTACACAAATCATCCTTGGAAAAAGCAAAGAAGAAACTATCAGCTGATATTCAACGGAAGAAGAAATCTTCTTCAGTAGAAGATCTGCGGAAGAAGAAACCTTCAGTAGAATTCATACTGTTTCGGTAGATGATCTACGGAAGGCAAAGTCAACAACAAACAAATCAAAACTTCAAAAGCTAAAAGAGGATAAATCAACCTCAAAACTGAAAAGGGATGCTAAGTCTCAACAGTTGATAAATAAGAAGACAGTAACTGATTCTGACAAAGAATCAGGGGAGATGTATTGCAAATGGTGTGACATGAAAAAACATAATACTAAAGATTATTACTTCAGTAGTTATTGTTCTATTTGCAATATGAACAATCACATGACGTTTGATTGTTACTTCAACAAACATTGTGCTATTTGTAACAAAAATAACCATTCAACACAGGAATGCTATTTCAACAAAAAGAAAAAGACAAAAAGCACAAAGAATAGACAATTAGATAAAGCTGAATTAGACACTTAATCTACTGATTGTGAAAAGGATTCAAAAATTAAGAAGCCACAACAAAAACAAAAGCAAAAGCCAAAGGAGAAAACATCCACTGATGTCCAACCTTTGAAAAAAAGAACAATATTCCAGCAATCAAAAACACCTCACAAACGCATGGATTTGACTGAAAAAGAAACAAATGCTGATGATGATTTCTTTGATAATTTTGAAAAGGGAACTCATGTACCTCATTCAAAATCAAAAGATAGTGAAACTTTCAACAATCAAGAATCATTATCAAAACCAAAGCATCAAGCCAACAAAAATAAGGTGAATAAAGAAGAGATTGAGAAACCATGACCTAGTTCATCAACATCATCTTCAACAGAATCATTCTCACCTGTAACAACTCAGAATGAATCCAACAAAACTAAAACTGAAACTTCAAGACTTATTCATAAAGGAGTAACAATTTTAGACACTGCTGGCAAACCCAAGATCATTAAGGCTTGGGTTGTCAATTCTAACTGATTTCTTTCTGTGTGCAGGAGCAATATTGGAGAACTAACAACAAGTGGTATGTTAACAGTGGTTGTTCCAGGCATATGATAGGAAGCTGTTCACTTCTCCATGACTTCAAACATAAAAATGCTTCATATGTGACATTTGGTGGGGACAAAAAGGGAAGTAAAATAGTTGGTGAAGGAATGGTAACTAATAGTGTGCTCAAATTTGAGAAAGTAAATTATTGTGAAAATTTACAATATAATTTACTGAGTGTGTCTCAAATTTGTGATCAAAATTATATCACATTATTTGATAACACTAACTGTTACATTCTTAAGCTAGGTTTTTCTGTTCCAGAAGATTGGGTCATTCTTAAAGCATCGAGAAAAGAAAACACATATGTTTTGGATATGAACAACACCTCTCTCACAACACATGAAACATGCATCCTATCTAAGTCATCAGAAGATGAATCTCAATTATGGCATAGAAGGCTTGTCCATTCTAACATGCAGAACATGAACAAATTGGTGAAAAATGACTTAGTCATTGGATTGCCAAGGAAAGAGTTTCATT